>DWQK01000166.1:0-25607 GCA_018231225.1 Noctuana stator
GTTCCGTAGTCTTCAAAAATTAAATAGTTATACAAGTAGGTTGAAGCGTCTCAAAATTGCAAATTCTTTTAGGTCATGACCTTAAAACTTAACTTAACTTAACTTTCCAGATAAGTGGCAGAGCACATGCCCCAGATTTTAACGCCCTCTTTATTTAGTATATATTTTCTAGGTAAAAACGTTAGCAATATTTGCTTTTTACTTTTAATGATTTACATTGTACTATCTTGAACTTGTTAATATTTTATATACCCAGTATCTAGTAAGGGTTCCTCATTTTCCTAAGTGTTACTGATATAGCAGTATAAGAGGTTACAAGAGGTTAATGTACCCAACATTACAGAGGAAAGAACGGCCTAATGTCTTAACGGCTGTTATCTATCGATATAGACTAATGGCTTAAGGTGCCTTCTAAAGCAAGGATATCCGCATGAAATTTGCCAGTAGCGTTCACCTGTCCGAGTACCGACTGCACCCGAGGTTAGTCTGTCAGATGGCTTGCGATCTACACTACCAACGGGCCTATCGCACTTCAAATACATAGATACATACTATTACACTATACAGACGATACCGACACCCCTCGTAAAGTCGTATAAATTCCGACAAAAGCAGCTAATTACGAAGTTACCAAAAGTTATGCTACGGTGTGCTTAAATAAAAATAACAAATTCATGGTAAAGTCAAGGTTCAGCCGCGCTAATAGTTCGCCCTCGCCCCTCCCATGGGGTTGCATTCCCCTACACCATTCGATATTTAGTGCCATACCGTACCATCTTAGATTTGTGGCACCACTTAGCAAAGCCAAAAGTGAGCGTGTCGCTCCAACAATATTGCCTCAATTTGTCTCTGGTTCGAAACGAAATTGGAGCTAATTACAGGAAGTATCTGATTGAAATTGGTTTAGGGGAACATATTTGGCATATAAAGTTTTGATTTAGTACTCGAAACTCATACCTGGGATAAAATGGTAGAGTAAATGTGTTTCATTTCTGTCTGAATAACATTCGTTTATTTGTATTAATGTTTTATTTTGGTTTTTTTCCAAAAACATTCTTGTTTTTGAATACACAATTATAGTTATAATGATACCCTCGGGTCCTTTTAAAGGCAAGGAAAGCGTAACTTATTGACAGAGCTCATTACGTTAACAAAACACACATGCTTACGAGTCACATCCATGTTGCATCTGTCTGTACCGTATATTTCACAATTAGGCCTATTCCGCATAGTATACAAAAATCTTACCTATCACTAACACATTTCCCCCAGTATATTCTATAACCGTGATTGAATTATTTTAGTCTGTGGTTCAGTGTCGGTATATAAAAAACAGAGCACCCCAGGCGGTTATCAAAGCGTAAAGAAGTTAAGCTAATGTTAAACGACGCCTATCTTTTGTGTCTAATTCGTGATGGATGCTCCGTGAAATACGGCGAAAAAAAGAATAATAAAAATAAACAGAATCAATCGCTCGGGGTACTTTACAATAGGCGGAATATTGTACGTCATTGTGCTCAATGAGATATTTGAAAAATGGTCCATATCTCAGATCTCGTGTGGGACAAAACTGTGACTTTTATAAATATAGTCAGTGTGACTCTGTCGTAATCTATAGTTCATGTAAATGATTGTTAGAATGGAATCGTTTTAGTTTTCGGAGCATAACAATGAGAGCGGAAGTATAAAAAACGTGGGCACGTTTAATAAATTACACGTTACACGTTATGTGTGTTGAAGTTTTAGCGATCAAAGATTTCTATTTTTAGTAGATTTCTTAATGCAGATGTCACTACGCACCGCCAAATAAGTAAATGTTATCGTACGGTTGATCGCAAACTTTTTTTGTCACTTTGAGTTCTGAGACCGATCAGATAGCTTTCAGTTCGCAAACTACACCCTTTTATCCGTGCGCCAATATATCTTATTAATAGTGACGGGTCGCGGGCAAAGCACGCAGTTTTGTTTGGCCTGTCATCATATATTATTAAGTAAAATGTAAGCAAATCCTGTGATGTGTTACAAATACAATAAAGAAGCTACGCAAATCAACAATAAATAAAATAACCTACCAGATAAATTATATTTTTTTGTTGATTTGAGATGTTGAGAAAATATTTAGATTTTTTTTTTAGTTTATTACTCTATCTGACTAAGTAAGTGTAAATATTTATGGAGCTTAATGAAAGTTGCCTTTGAATACATTTTGTTGTCACTGATACATTCAATCACGGCCACTTTAGAATGCTATCAGTGTCTCCGTCCGCTTTATTATTTCATCTGCCCACACGCAACTGTTTTCAAACACACATCGAAAAGAAATGTCCCAACCGTCGCCGACACAGTTCAGAACTCCATCGTAACGGAGTTTCGTAACAAAATTTCGCCCGTCAAAACTAATCTTGACACACACGTATAGAAGTTACAAAGTTGAAAATTAACGTCTACCGTTTTGGTAGAGCTCCGGTGCGTCCGAAAGTTTAGTCTTGAGTTGTCAGCTGTCCTCGTTCAAAGCAGACAGGGCCGGTGAAAGATGACACTGTGTCAACAATTTGTCTCAACATCAGAATAGCTTACAACATAAACATTGTAACACGAAATTCATGTTAGACTAATCCGTCCTTCCGTTAGGTCGCAGCCAATTCTGAACATGTGCGTTGGTGCGTGTTGCATTTTTTGCGTCGTAAACGCTAAGTGCTATTTCATTAACCGTGACATTCCAAGACCTTGTGATATTTTAGACGCCCATTTCTTGTTCAAGTTTATACGTTTATTTAATGCTACAACCGGTAAATAATTACCGTTTTTCAATAACTTTCGTTGAACTTATAGTAGGTATTTATATAAAAATGTTCACTGTCGCCCTTTCACAGGTTCGTAATTTTTTTCTCAAATTATAGAACTATATTACTTTTATGATTATTCATATAAATCAACATTACAACACCATAATCATTTACTAAATTAAATAGTAGCATAGGTAGGTAATAGTAGTGACTTTGCTCGTAGGTATAGCAACATAAGAGGAAATGAATTCGTATTCATAAAATAGCACTCATTGCACCCAACACAAAGAGGAACCAATAGAAACAACTTGAAATTGAACTTAATAATGGCTCAGGGTCATATTGCAGAGGGGTCCAAAATTGAACACGTGTACAAAGTTCGAAAAATCATGATTGCGTCCTAAGGGAGCCAATCACGGTCATTAGAATTAGATATTCCAAATCCAACTGCGATCAAGTTACAAGGGGTGACAGCTACGATCCTTGACATTTTCGTGGGACCTCTGCTGACTTATAATTAGATCCCTACGCAGAGCTGGATGGATCTAGAATAGCTGTAACTCTAAGTCATTATAACCGAAAAAAAAATTTACACGACTGCACTAAAAATATTTGGAAAAATAATAACGCTTCACACTCAAAACTAGGATTCCCTGTGTCGTGGGTGCCATGGACACACACAAACACAAATACACAAACACCCAGAACGGGAACATAAATATAAATTCGTCATTTTTAAGTTTCTGGACAATCCACAATAAATTCATTGATATTCAGGAGATCAAACTTATTTCCTGGTGTACTTTAAGAAAATACTCTTGCCATTATAAAACAATTATATACAGCAATACTCTTTCAGTCACTGATTAAAAATATTATATATCAATCGTACCTACTCCTCCTTTCTACAACATTTTCAACTACAGGCTTATTGAAAACACACTGTAAGCGTTCATGTGTATCATTATCAGGTAAGAATAGGATTCTCCAAAAGAAGTGTAAAACGTTACGAAACGATCAAAGAGATTCCTGCATACGTTTGAAGTTGGTACAATGTCGACTTTGGGATTCAATGCGAAAGGCAGATCGAGAAATCTTTTGAACCGCTGCTGTTAATACGTCTACAAACCTATTTTTTCGAGTGATCCTAATCGCATGGCAAGTTTAAACATAGTTCACAGAGGGCTATCAATTCTAAACCGACAAAAAACACATTACTACTCAGTTAAAACGGGCAATGCTCATTCGTCGAGACGGTCACACGTCGGACTTAAATGCGAAAGCCATGTCTATAAGCGCTTTTTTTACTTATTTTTTATCCAGACGCGTGTCAACATGTGCAAGTAGTATAAATTAGCGGGGGACTCAACGCACCCTCGCGAACTTTTTTTAACAAAGATTTTTAACAATAGATCGTAACTACTCGCGTGCGAGTTGAAAAATCACTCCCTTTGACGTTTCTGCGTCCCCGATAGCAACTTTTCGATTTGTTTCAAACATAATTTTTTTCCTATTCGAGTTTTTAATTATACGAAAAACTAACGGTATGTTCATAATTGTAGTGTAGGTAATATTTTTATAAATTACTGTTTGTTACTACGATGTTATCTTACTAAACCTAATGTGACTAAATTAGATATAGGTACAAGATGTGCGAACTCAGACTGTTAATCAAGTGTTAGTAGTAATGTAAATGTATTTAGATACCTATGTATATTGAGTAGGCATGTTAAAAATATGCGGTTACTAGTTCAAAATTAAAAAAAGTTATTAATCGTACATAAGGGGATATTAAAATACTCCTTATTAATAGTAACCTTATTCCTTGACAGAGAACCAGTTTTAAGCTAAACCACTTTAAACGGTCTAAGACAGCTGTGACCAACGATAAATAAATGAGCTAACACGTGTGTCGTTTCTGCATAGTCAGCTTAAAATGATTTTAAAGTTATAGATTATAATATTATTTTTAAAGCGATGAAAGTTTAATATACTTCCTGAATTATCAAAATCCGTCCACGAAGCAAGACCTCATATACCATACTATAACATAATCGATAGACTTCAAACAACTACGCAATAAAGATGGTTTTATGCGCGATAAAGTTACGTATCGAGATCAACATAAACAATATTTTATGTGTCTCGCATTCCGCTAAATCTTATTTTTATCTCTCCGTACAAGGATGTTCTGCTACACCAGTCCTGTCTGTTATGAAGTTGACACACAATTTATTATGCGTAGACGTTATTTTGTAAATTGCTTTCGGATAAAGGTTTTCTCTATAACTTTGTTTAGAAGTAAGACCCAGGCAAAAGTGTCTAAGTATGATTTGCTAAATTTTGTTATGTTTCATGGTTTTTAAACCACATTAATTCCAAGAAAACATGCTACAATGAACCAATATTTGAGTACTAGACATAAAGGATCACCAAATTTAATTTTATCCTTTACAAGGTCATGTTCATTTCTCTTTTATCGTAATATCTAAATTAAAGATTTCTTTTGAGGCAGTGTAGTTCTGTTGTAATTCAATAATGAGTTGAGTATCCTGCTAATTTCTTCTGATGAGTCCGCATCAGGTCAGGGTTATTACTTTATTGTAACATAATTGAAATTCAAATTTCTTACCGATTCAAGCTTTGGAAGTTGTTTTCGTGCTTTTTGTCGTTTAGAAAAGAGTTGATGGTCTTAAAACGGCTGAATAAATTATTTTGATTATCGATTATCTGACCTTTCAAACCAAAGGAATTGTATTAAAATCAGATTCGTATAGGAGTTACGATGCATTCCGTCTACATGTTTTGCGTCGGGGGTTAAAAATAGGAAAGAAATATTTACTCGACTCTTGAAATGAAGGAAATTTTACTAAAAATAAATGTAATTAATTTTCCTACCGTATACTCGTATTGTATAAACATGCCAAGGAGAAAGATCCATCCTATATTGAAAACAAACTCTCACGATATAAAGTAAATAAAGTTCGGAATTAGGTCACATTATACTAACGTAACGTTAAATTAAATGTGAAGCTTTTACGTACAAAAATCGAAAGATAACAGAATGGAGATTCAATTATAGATTAGCCTTAGTACCGCACCGCATTCACAATGTTGGGACACGTGAATAAATAAACACAATTATTTTGCACAAAAGAGTAATCTCTATTGATTTCATTCGACAACACTACATCGTCCCAAAATCGAGTCGCAAATCATTAAGAACGGTTCATTTTTGGGTAAAATTCAACAATAAAGGCATCGTTTTTTTTCGCATTCGATTTTTACTTTGCTATAATAATAGCTTACGGCGACAACAATGGATATACATCAATTCGAGTGTCAAAAACTAACATCTGCGCGTTTGCTGTACCTATACACAGTAAAATAGTGAGGGTCCCAACAGCATCCTTGGGGGACTCGCGCTTAGAAAGCCTATGTTTATGGCTCATTATTATTGTGCGCTGCTTAGGAGTAGCTGTAAATGACACACTCCATCTATTATTAAAATTTACCGTGAATCTAAAAGGGCTATTGTTGGACTTAACCAAAATTAAAGGCTAGAGGTTTGTGTATGAGAAATAGCAAAGGGCGTTACCGACAAACTATACATCGCTTTCAAGTACGGTACTTAGCTCAAACAAAAGGACTTAGTCTTAAGAACCGACATAAAGGGCATCTAAGCCAATCACTTCTACCCGGGATCGTGTATGTTATTAAAACTATTGTTGTCAAACTTAGCTTATTTGCAGAGGAATAGATTGAAAATGATAGGAATATTTTTTGATTCAGAAAATATGTAATTTGATGAAATAGATCTCAATCATAGTTTTTTCTCATCAGGTCCTGTAAATGGCGGGCTGAGTGATGACTACATGAGTAGCGGGGAAGCGCCTTACATCATAGAGCAACCTTTGGACGTCACTGTGGCGAGACATCAGCCAGCCACACTGAACTGTCGTGCCGGCGGATCCCCAAGCCCTACTATACGCTGGTATAAAGCAGGCGTATTGGTTGTCTCCGATACCCACAGAAGTCTTTTGCCTGCTGGTGGGTTGTTCTTCCTCAGAGCGACACATGGAAGAGCTCATTCAGACGCTGGTGTGTATTGGTGTGAGGCAACCAATACTTATGGAACAGCTAGAAGTAGAAACGCTACTCTTCATGTTGCTGGTAAGTTTAAAATCTTCTTGAAACTTAGCATTTATTATCACAAACGATTTTTTTAATAACGACATCCAAACAAATAGGTATATTATACAATTTCATAAGTGTTTATGTTTGGCCGCGTATGTGTATTCAACGTTGTCAAACGGAAATAAATCATCTCAAACCTTCATAATAATTAAGACCTAACACAGCAAGATATCGATTAGAAATGCAATAGGTACTGTCCATACATGTTCGTTAAAGACTCCTTTAAAAGATCTGCGATCGCATTAATGAATATGAACTTTGCTTACATTACCATAATTTTTCTGTAGTGCTGCGTGAAGAATTCCGGCTAGAGCCGGTGACCACTCAGACAGCTCAAGGCGAGACTGTGATATTGGAGTGCTCTCCACCGAGAGGTTCTCCAGAGCCCTCAGTGTATTGGAAGAAAAATGGCCAGATTTTACATTTTGACGGTGATTCCAGGTCTGTAAATCTAACATGTTTCATTTAAATAATCATCTGTACCGAACGCATCCCAAAGCCGGATGGCAATAAACTACAACGCTCACTCGAATTATACCATCCCATTTGCGAAATGGGTGCTCAAATGTACTAAATCCAGCAGCTAAAATATTAAATGTGGAGCTGAAACATTGAATGAAAGTCGCCACCTAGGTAGACAGTTTGATAGAGCGCACTCCAAGTAAAATCGGGGTAGTTGATAAGAGCTCTTTAGAGTTAAATGGGATGTTGGAAAGAGATAGTCTTGTGAATTCACAGCAGAACAGTCGCTCGACGTTAAATCACTCGTGCATCTCGAAATTGTAAATTATAATTGCGCAATTTTATACTTAAACTATTCTATTCACTTTACACTGATTTGGCTTTTAAACATTTATATTTTACGTAATTAAATTTTAACTCTTTATTTTATATTTCTGTTTCTTAAAAGTTTTTTATTTGATTTTTCGATCGACTTATATTTTACAAATGTTTAGAGTCAATTCACTGCAACATTTTGACAACAATTAATTGATTACTTTCAAATGTATTGTAATGATTATGAATGAAGCGATAGGTAATATCTTATAGGAGTGTGTATGTTGATGCATAAAAATAATTAACAGTCATGGGGAGGGTACATCAAAGTTATAAGAGAAGGGGAATATCTGAAGTGCACGACAAGCAATCAAGTAAAAATCTGAATAGTTCTGCCTCACCGGACCCCTTATTAAATGTTAATTTCCTATTGAATTATTCCGCCCCATATTTGAATGACTTTGTAACATTGTGCTTTGTTCAGAGAAATGAAATTCATTCAATATTATTTTTCGTCAATCGTTTGAGATTATTTCAAGTGCCTATAAATATATAATACAATATTGCTTCAGAATGCATTTAGTTGATGGTGGAAGTCTTGTAATTCAAGACGCGAGGCAAACTGACGCCGGCAGATACCAATGCATTGCGCGGAATGCAGCTGGTACCAGGGAATCTACCGTAGCTACATTGAGAATACACAGTGAGTATATGATGCCATTACAGAACAAATATAGAAATAGGTATTTTAGTACAACAATTTGTTCTAATTTTTATTGTTATTACGCAGTTAAACCATATTTGATCGCGGGCCCGGAAGATGTAGTGGCCCACACTGGAGGCAGTGTTACATTCCAATGTCGGGTTGGCGGAGATCCTCTACCAGATGTACTATGGCGGAGAACAGCTGGTGGTGGTAACATGCCACTAGGTAGAGTCAAGGTCTTAGACGATAGAAGCCTCAGGCTAGATAATGTTGCCTTATCAGATGAAGGGGAATATACTTGTGAAGCTGATAACGCAGTTGGTGCAGTAAGTGCAAGTGGTTATCTGACAGTTTATGGTGAGATATCTTTAATATTTCAATAATTTGACACGCTTTGATACAGTAATGTTAATTCAATTTCGCAAAATTCTGTTTTTTAAATTGAAAATGATTTTAAACGTCTATGTTGTGATTACATGCTACAAATTCGCATGCCAACTTAATTTGTTTCAATCTCTGTTAATCGTGAATTTATTTTTAGATCCGCCTTCAATAACATTACGACCAACCTCTATTATAGCAGAAAATGGAGCCTCTGCAATATTTACATGTACAGCTTCCGGGAAACCAGAACCAACCATGTTCTGGAGCTGGGAGGGCAATAGAACAATAATATTTCCGGGTACTTCAAAAGGCAAATACCACGCTTCTACAGTATTAGATGGGGTCACGGTTTTGACGATCAATGATACGAATAAAAATGACAGCGGTAACACGATAGTATGTTCGGCGGTGAATTTTGCTGGAAGCTCGTTTGTTAGAGGAAAACTAAGCGTGACGTCAGACGATGACCGCCCGCCGCCAATCATAACAAACGGTCCCTCTAACCAAACGTTACCTATAAAATCGATGGCAGTTTTCCCCTGCACGGCTATCGGCACACCTGAACCAATCATTGCTTGGTATTTTGAAGGGGAAGCATTAATACAAAATTATAAAAGAAATGTTTCTAGTGATGGAACACTTATTTTGAAAGATTTGGACAAAAGTGACACTGGAACATATACGTGCGTTGCTTCGTCGCAACATGGGAAATATGTATGGAGTGGATTGTTGCAAGTGGATAGTCCAACAAATCCGAATATACATTTCTTTAGAGCTGCAGATATATCCGCACTACCTGGACCACCTACAAAACCGCTGGTTTATAATATTACGGATTCTAGTGTAACAATTACTTGGAATCAAAATAACAAAATTGGATCCTCATCAATTTTAGGGTATCAAGTTGAAATGTTTTCGAGAGAATCACTTTCCGGTAACAATACACCAAGGAATTCTCGTGGTTGGGTTGTTGTTGCGAAAAGAGTCCACCAATCACAATACATTGTAAAATCTCTTGTACCTGGTATCACATATATGTTTATAGTGAGAGCGGAAAATTCTCATGGATTATCCGCCTCAAGTCCGGTTTCAGATTCAATAACTGTTGGTGACGACGGCACTTCATATTGGGAGTCAGGAACGTTTTCTAATAATACGGAATACAGAAATAATATTATGACTGATAACATAGTAGATTTAATAGAAGCAACACCAATTGACTCAAAGACAATAAAATTGATGTGGGAAATCTTAAATTTCTTTTACCTGGAAGGACTCTTTATATATTATAGACCCCTCGATAATACAACGAGCGAGTATGAGATGAAAACTATTTTGCATTCCAACGATGTCTCCGGTTATGAAATAACGTCTTTGAGAAAATATACGAGATACGAGTTTTTCCTTGTGCCTTTTTATAAAAAGTTCGAAGGGAAACCCTCAAATTCCAGAATAGCACAAACCTTAGACGATGGTATGTTATTGTCTGATATACTCGTATTAAAAATACGTGTTTTTACTGTTATCAAAATTTAATTACATACCATATGTAACATTCTGTATTTTTTTCAGTGCCCGATGGACCTCCAACGAATATAGAAATGTTTATTGTCAATACAACAACAGTACATTTAAAATGGTCTCCACCAGAGCCTCACTTACAAAATGGAATTATAACTGGTTATAATGTTGTACTAAATTGGTTAGATATACCAGCAAATAAATCTATGATAGCTATAAATACTACAGTCCAACAAGCTACCAGTTTAATTATGACTAATTTAACTTCGGGAGTTAGTTACTCCGTTCAAATTGCAGCCGAAAATATAGTCGGTCTGGGTCCATTCAGCCAAAAAGTGTACTTGAATATTGATTCTCGTTCAGTTGGTTTGGATCCTTTATCGAGGTATGAGTTGCTATAATACTTATTTATTAAAATAAAGCTATTTATAGTTTTTTTTCTTTTGATATTATTATCGAAAACATTATATTTGACTTTTGTTGTATGATTGTAGGTATCCTAATAATAGCGAGGTGTCTATAGTCGCTGGTGATTTCGTAATGGAAACGTGGTTTTATTTTCTGATTGGAGCTATTGTATTGTTCAAGATTATTATGATTGGTGCCATAATTTACATACGAAAACATAACATATTTGCCAAAAAGTCAGCGTTGCCAAACATTTACGGTAAGTAAAGTAAAGATATTTTAATTATCATTTCCTCGCTACCAACAAGGCCAACAAAAGTTTATCTTAAACTGTACATATAACATTCAAATGTAATTCTAAAACAAACAAACGTTCGGCTTATCTCTAAATGCTTACATTTTTTTGGAATCAGCATCAGAATTTCAAAATTAAAACATTCCACGGGTGTCGTAGGGTGGTGCCGAGCGTTTGTTTGATGGAGGCTTTGCCGTGCGACGACGGGAGGGGTGCTAGATTACTTTCGAGTTGAAAGGTAGCACGAGCCCTCTCACGAGCGCAGTGGATCTCTTTCACTTTACATTCACGTTCTGGGTACAAAGGAATGATACAAATCCGAGAAATAAAGACCCCGTAAATGTAAATGTTTTCCATTTTGCTGTCTTCAGGCGATCTATTTGTTGAGTCACCCAGTTACCTTTAAGCCAATTTCGTTCACTTTGTTTGTTTCATGTTGAAGAAAAATTGTGTATATTTATTCTTCGTATTTATAATTTACTAACCCTTTGAGTGGGTGAGTTCAAAAAATGTTTATACTACTTTAATATGGATTATTTGTTTTGCAGATTCAAATGGAACGAGTTTAGTCACTCAAATGAATATTAAAGCTGCGGTATCACTATCGCATCCACTTAGTAGCTGTTACAATAAAAATACAGTGACAAAAACTGAATCTTTGTTGTGGATGGAAAATCAGCCTGGTCTATGTATGTCTGGCAGCCAGACAAACCAGAGCAAAGAAAAAACAAATTCGGAGTACGACAAAGTGGCTCAGCCACTACCAGAATACGCGGAAGTGACATCTTCACGAGTTACTGGCAACGAATGGAACACAAGTAAAACCGCAACCTCGCCTGCGGCGTATGCTTCGGTCACTCTTGTCGCTAACACCAGACAATGCGTCAGCTCACTGGTGAGTCTTTTTATTCATATTATTCTGTACTTTTTATGCGGTATTTTATTTCTCTTTTAAATTTCATACTAATGCAATTGCATGGCGTAGCCTTTGTTATTACAGTAGGTATGTATTTATACAATGTAAAAATGTAAGCTTATCTTTATCAGTGTCTAGTTCAGAGTTTAAAGAAACAATAGAGACGGATTATATCTCAACTTTGAAAATACTTTTTAACAGGGCTGGTTTCCTCCAGGCGGCAAAAGTGTCGATAACTTCGATAACCGATACGCTCCCGATGAAGAACTTTATCCAGCTAGTAACGGTGGCTATTATAATCGAAATGTATATAGTGAAAAATATTTCCAAGGCCACCCTAATGTTTTGAAGTTTTATGATTTACCCTCATTAGACAAAAGTCAAAAAGCACAAATCAGATACAATCAGAGTTTGGAAGAACGTAAAAATGATAAAAACGTGAAACCAGATGTTACACAATCACTTATCGACAGAACTTATGGAATAAGATCGAGAAAAAACTCTGAAACGGAGACGACATATCGCGCTTTTGGCGAAGACGAATCGGATGATGACAATTACGTCAGAGATGGTGGTTATGATGAGTTGCAAGCAATGCAACCGCAAAGACATAGATCAAAACATCAGTACGAGAGGCCTAATTTCGACAGCGATGGTACTCGGACATTGGCGCGACTTACGTCTTTTAGGCATGGTCAAACGGTACTAAGCGGGGCTTCCCAGGGATCGCTCGCGCCAACTCACCCTCCCCCGGCGCCACATCCACGGATAGATTCCGTGACTCGGTAGTATCACGCCTTGCCGGCTTTCGGCGACCTGTGCCAAACGGACGTATAGACCGATTTTATCTAAGTGTGCACTATTAGTTAAACTAGTGACGTAATAAAAGAGATCACAGTTCTTCCTCACTTTGTGTAGTTATGAAACGTGTTAAAGACAAGGTTAAAGAATTGATTTCTTTTTGTGGATTCGGATAGATAAACGTGAAACGGAATTGTGAATATTTATCGCTTATTGTAGCATGTTTTTTGAGAGAAGACTTTTTGAGTGTTTATGTAAATTATTGCGTTAGCCTCGAGAAACGGCCTATTGTATTTTTCACGATTATGCGCATTTTTTTAATAAATGTGTTTTTGAAAATATTACTTTATGATAATGATATTCAGGCACAATGTATTTTCAATTATAACTAGTCGATCATAATTTCTGATAAGTTTGTAAATAAATGTAAATACCGTAAATATATAACAATGTATCTATAATTATCGATAAGATATCTCTTTGTAAGAATATTTAAAACTGCTTAGTTAGGTTTATCAATTCGAAAAAGTGTTGATAATGTTATTTAATGGGATTGATAGAAATCGTTTGGTATGTCCATATAAATATCAGTAAACGAATTTGTAACCCCTATATCATTAGTTTAAGTGTAATGAAAAACATTAAAACTGAAACAAATTTACGCTTGGCAATAATTTGGTTTAATAAGTTCACGGTAGTGTAAATATTACAATAAGCATAAAATAAAATTGACGCTACACTCACCTGCTGTAGGGTCTTTGATATGTATCAAATATGTAGGATACTCATATTAGTAAAAAGTAATCGTTACACATGAGATTAAATTTTGTTCTTGACAATACGAGAGGTACCTACTTCAAAACTTTTCTTTGCACGAGTTTGCACAATACAATTAATCTTAGTTGCTCATTGTTTTAATGACAATACGTGATTAGACCGCTAAGGCAAGAAAAATAGAGAATTTTGAAGTTTGTGTATAGGATATCTTACGGTGCATCACACACCGTAAACACATTATTTTCCACTAATTTACTTAGATCCATGAAATCTTAAAATTGCCAGTTAAACGTACTCACAAAAGAGACAGTACTAAAGTTTAAGGTTGATATGTTACTTTTAAATAGATAAATTTAGTCATTATTAAGTGCCATAAGATTTTCTCAAATATAAACGTAAAGGAACGGAGTTGTGAATTGGAAATCAAATAAAGCTGTTAATAAATAAAAATTTAAATCTACGTAAGGGTAATGTGATATGAGTTAAATGTATCCACTTGTTATATAAACAGCACGATTTGTAGCGTTGCATATCATATGTATAATATAATATAATGTAAAAATAAGTATGTATTATTAGTTATAATGTTCTGTGCTTTTCAACGTTGATAAAAAAAATTCTTTTAATTAATTATTTTAGTATGTTCCTCTTTTATATTAATTTCCATACTTACCGTCACGTCATCTGGTCGTGGCTAAATTATGTAAATATGTATATTGACGTTAATTGCCTTTTATACTTACTTCGATGTATTTATCGCCTTTGTTAGATACTCTTTACAGTAAAAGAAACATAATTATGACAAAATTATTTCATTCGTAGATACCTTGCTTACCGGTATGGAATATGAGTGCCATACGAAGTAGTTTAGTAACTTTCAAAATTTTTTACTGGAAATTATATTTACCGAGGTATCGCTGTAAAAATGATTAGTACCAATGCGTGACGATATTTGTTTTTTTTATGCACACTCAATACTTTAATTTTTTTTATTTATTTGATAAATCTTAAAAACAATAAAGCTCGTTTGTTTTGTTTTTAAAATTATTATTAATGTTTCAGCATATTTAAAAAAAATTAACTATAAGTAGGTTTAACAATCACATTATTCTTTTAAAGTAGGTTTTATTTAGTTAAATCAAACTTAAAAAACACATACATACTTTAAAAATCGCAGTTTCGTTGGTACTTACTCGTACTTGAATTATAGTCTAAACTCCATTCGCTTTCAAAAGAAAAAAGAAAAAAATATAAAAAGCAATGGGAAAATTGTTGACCTATCAATTTTTTTATCTCTGTAATCTATAAATTGTTAAAAGTCATTGCATCAATGGCTGTTATTTCATTCATTTAAGTGTCTGCTGTCGCGCTATCACAGACTTTGCCACAACGATGATTTGGTAAATGTAATTTCTAATAAAATATAAAAATTCCTTCTAGTTCCTATTCTGCGTAATAAGTATAATTAAGTAAGCGGTTTAAAAGCATTAACTGTATTATAATCACTTATAATTTATATTATCTCGTTTAAACTTTCATGATATAGTCGTGCATTTGTTTTTGTAAACAAAAGTTTGCTCTTCAAATATGAAATACGTAGCACAAATAGTAGATAAATAGTGAATTGTCTGTGGAAATGTTTATGTAATATTACTAGTAAGTCATACTAAAATAAAATAGTGAACTATGAAACAATAACTCGTACTACAGTTGTTTTGCCAAGCGCCTAAAAAAAGTCTATAAAAAGCGCTCCTTAGTTAAAAGTAACGAAAACTATTTTAAAAGGCATTTGTTAATTAAGAAAATTAAAAGCATGTACGTGAAAAATTATTATTTATAATCATAGCAAGGTGTCTATGTATACGTAGATGCAAAACGATTTTTAAGGCCTATTTTAAGTGTGGTACGTTTATTTTAACCACCGACAAGACGTATTCTTAACTTATCAACAATAAACACGTTTTCGAACGAATTTTTATTTTGTATCGGTCTTTGAATACCTATTTTAATAAAATAACTTAAATTACGTAAAACCTTATTTCATTTTGTCACCTTAATTTCTTATTATATTTTTTTACTAATGCAGATTCAGCCTGCTAGTGGCTTATTATCAACTTTTACCACCATTTATGTACGCCGGGTACTTGTCACATCTTGTCACACCTTTTGCGAATGAGATAGAAACGTCACATACTCATATTATATAAACCAATGAAATACACTAGTTCTTTGAACGGGTTTGGTTCCTCGATAACTGTTCAGTTTATCAAGTTTATACTCTTGGCTGTATTATATTTGCCTTTATTTAATATAAAATAGTAGTCATGAGTGAGTCCATAACTGGAAACACTCAAATTGAAAGAAATTATGTAATATACTCAGTGACCACTAATATATTATATTTCTTAGAAAGATAGAGTCTTTATTGTTTGTATATCACACATAAAGTACACAAACACACAAACATACCAAATAAAATATACAATAATATACAATGGTTTCATTCCCGTACTCAGCACTAAACATATAATTAATGTGTTATTATTTTTAATAGAGACATACTTATTGAAAATTGTAATAGACATTAATAGTTATGGAATTCGCGACGTTGAAATATCAGAATTTAATTAAAAAGAATAAATACAGTGCCATTATGACGACCTATCGTTGGATCCAGGCGTAATTAAATTAATATCGAATTGAATTTAAAATCTGTCTGAGTATAATGTATCCATCCGCATTGTTGTCTCCGAGCATTCAATTTACGTGGTGTCAATTCATAAACCAAATCTGTTCTCGACAGTCGCCATAAGTACATTATTGGCGGGTATTTAGCATTGGTTTGCGGTTCACTTGGTTCGACTGTAACTGCCTGATAGCCGTGCGCCGCCCACATCAGTGTGTACATGCCTTTACGGATGCCAACGCGCTTTGTCTTGCTAAACACGTAATGGCCGACGTGATTTTCAGCGAGAATTCGAGTGTCATTGTCGAATAAATCGAACATCCGTACGTGAGTGGAGCTGATAGAAAAATCCTTTACATTCGACATTTTTGTGAACTGCGTCGTTGTTGAATACAACGGCATTTCGAGCTTGAAAATGGAATAAAATACAGCGAGCCCGATAAACTTTTTATTGGCAAGTAAGTGTGCGAAAATATTGGAAGTTTTCTCTTTTGCTCCAGTTTTTGCTTACTTTTTCAATGTACGGTATATAGCGGCGGTGTGTGGGCGACGCGTGGTCGCCTCGGGTATCGTTTTAATTTTCCGCTAGCCTGGAAATTTACACGATCTGAATGAACCATCAATTTTAATGAGCTTTAAAAGTTAACTGATCAGCGCACGCTGCTATGCAGCAAAAAGAATAGTTCTTATGTTTTACCATCTGAATTTTAATCAAGGGGGATTACCGTTTCTATTTAGGTATCTAGTGGAAATACAAATTTATGTTTTTGAAGTAAATAATAAATCTCACGGGTTACTTTAATGAAAACAGACTTGAAAATATTAAAAACTGCATAATTGGCAACAACATAGCTTTACCTACATACGAGTACGTACGTGGGAAGGGACAATGTAGGTATCTCATTGACTTACCTACATAACGTAAAGACTTGCTTCACGGCGGGTTTTGTGGGCATATTATTATTAGTATATAAAGTATATCTTCTCTACATTTGTATATTTCAATAAAGGTGAAAATAACTTGATTTTAAAAAAGAAATTAAGTTTTAGTTTTCAAACGTAGAATATCCTTTATGAATGTGACTTCGTCAACTTGAACAGACCGACCGTTCATGCAAATTGTGAACTTTGAGCATATTTTACATTAGCATACCTTTAATTTCATTCAAGGAAACTATGGCTCTATTAAGAATATTTTATCATAATGATAAAGTAAGTTTGAAAAAGCTTTATTTCCGATTACTTTATTTTCTTCTGGATGTTCGGCATAAAAGTAAGTAAATACATATTCACTTATCTTGTAACTAGTGCGAAAACAACAAAAAATATTGCTCACATTGTCTTTCAACATAGTTTAATGAACGTGAACATTTAATAAGAAAAGACATTAGGAAGGTGATCAAAAAACTAATATTCAGTGGCGATTTTATATCCGAACACGAAGCAGGTATTCCCAAATAGGGTCCCGACCACTCACGGGCGGTGACGGATATAATTCAATTAGCAATTAATTGCTTGATTAAGTTGCGTCCCCGTCATCGAGGGGCGTTTTGTTTATCGCCCAAAATATGATTTGAAGGACATTCAGGGTGTTTTTGGGACCACTTTGGATAATTGCTTCGTTTGCGGTAAGATCATCGATGGGCGTGACGTTTTTTATAATTTTCGCACCTACCAAATTGGTTTTTAAGTACCGAAGCCGTGCTTTTATATAAGGGGAGCAGCACGATTAATATAATTGATTTAAAAATTGCAAAATATTTAATTAAAACTTAAGTGATTTCTACTTTTCTTTATTTAAATCTCCATAAAAAATTTTACAAATCAGAGAGATATCGTTAAGTAGCTACTATATAATTTTAATTTCAGATTGTAAAACCAAAATAAATAATTAAATACAAAAATTTTTTTCCATGTATCGGCTTCAGCCACTCTTGATGGGAGAAAAAAGCCGGCGGCTGAAAAACTCTCGATACTTCTTTAAAATCAAGTAGGTAGGTACATTATTCAGTATGCTGTAAAACTTTTACAATATCTGTAAGCAGTTATTTAATATTTAACCACAACAAGAAAGCTTTCGTAACGTTACGAATGCTATTTAAAAGTTAAGTAATATGTAGAATCTTAAAGCTTAAAGCTTAGGGGCGATATTAAGAGGCTTAGAAGTGTTGACCCGAAAAGCCTCTGAACATTTCTAGCTCGCACACTTGAGCGCAGTATTAAGGGTACTTCGGTTAAGCGCAACCGTATATTATCTTGCCCTTTTCGTATAGTTTTATTTGGAGTTTTCTACAAGAAAATATTTATACAATTTAAAACTATTGAGTCTTTCAAGAAGCAAACTTATTTCACCTTTTTCTAATTGTTTTAAATTTTATTGACACTTAAGACACTTTTATAACGGTTAATGATTGTTGGTTCTGTCGGCAAAATACATTTTTACTTTTTTAACCGTAATCAAACGAGGTTAATATTTATATTTCGAATAAAAGATTTAATTCTTAGCTACTGCGCTATCCTGTATTATTTTTTAACTACCAATAAATAACATGCCTAAGCTTTTTTATATTTCTAAAAAACGAATCCTTTTCGAAGACTTTTTCATTTAACAAATAGTAATTAAGCCTAGCGCGCCTGAGATAATTGCTTTCAACATTATTCACAGAACAAAGACCAGCTAAGTAATTTCCAACTGCAATTCTTTTCAGATTTTTTGAACATCCCAAACGGGTGGTTCCATTTACTTTTATTCGATTCAAAGTAGGTACATTAAATTAATGAAACTGCTCTCTGCAACACGCGATAAAGGCATCGACAAACGTGATTCAGCTTAATTCACTCAATCCACACATTGAATCGTAACGTCCTTATAAACTAGCAGTGATCATTGCCCAAATTTAATTAAGGCGACTGCACGCTGACTGTTATCACCAGATATTAAGGGAAATTTGAGGACATACAAATATTCTGCGATATATTATTAGCTATATACGTATGCTTCAATGACCTCAAATTCATCTCTATGCAGATTATGAATTTATTTCAATACTGTTTATTTACTGTAAACTGCATGTCTTTTTACCTAATATAGGTTTTTAAAGTTATATTTAGTCAGTTTATCAGTGTAACTGTAGAGTGTAATAATTATAAGTGCAAATAACATTCTTAAATTTAAAGCATCTCGCACATTTTGACCATTACATTAGATTAAAATACAAAATTGACTACGAAATTGTCTAAAAAACAACAAAATCAACTTTATTGTAAGTATCTGTATCGAAAAATAAAAACAACAACAGTCTGAACGTCAAAATGTAATGTGTTACAGGTGTGAACTATTCTCCGAATAATTTTATAATATGTACCTATTTGATAAATGATCGCAGAACTAACTCCGCGTCAGTCCGCGATGCCATTTCGCTAAAAACTTGGAATATCCATCTAAATTGCTGCCAATTGGTAACTCCAGCTAACCCTTTGGATGGTCCGGATGGGGCCGTAAAGTTAGAATGGCCCGGCACATGGGCCTGAGTTTTGTAATTTTATTAATGATGTAATAACAGTTCTGTCAGTCGCATGTGTGTGCCCATGAGCGATAGTGAAGTCGTTAGTTCGGACGGGTTAATATCGGAGGGTTGAATCGGGGATTATCTATAAAATCCTTTGCAGTATTCGCAAAATATGACGAACGATTTATAGCTGGTACTTACATTGTCAGAAAAGTTCATAAAACAAGTAATACACGTACGAGTGCTAATTATAATTTCCACTACGTTCACGCTTAAAGATCATTGTATTAAATAAGGTTGTCATTCGATATTCTAAGGGACCTCCTTCATTGCTGTTGGCTTTTGCAAGATATTGAAGCTCCGGAGAGCGAGTAAAAGGTATATTTTCTGTACGTTACATATTTATACGTTTAATTAGTTCAATATACTTGAACTGTAAAACAATACATACATTTGTGTAAACAATATTTAATTTCAAGTCCCAAAATATGATACTCCAATTGTAACATTGTTCCTAAAGACACAATAATGTAAAATTACTAAGTGCCACTTCGAATTTGGAAGCTTCACAATGCATTGTTTAAGTAGAGCTTTCAGCGGAATAATCTGACACGTTGTCAACAACAAAATGCGAGACTCAAATAATGTCTAACCTACCCTGGCTTACAGTAGTGATACAATTGTTATTGTGTCATTACGCAGGTAGTAATAATCCATTAAAGTCCAATTATTGGGCGTAGGTAAGTCTCCTGTCAGGTTTAAAAAGTGTTTACGATATTTGCTAAGTACAACCTTAGATCATTTAGTTATTCGGACTACTCAGAGTACAACCGTTTAACGTTCTATAAATCAACACATCAACATCGACACGCACTTAATTTCATAATATTAGATGCACGTATTATTTTTGTACCTAGTTGTACCATATCTTGTCTATTTCACAGATTAAATAATAACAGACGTATTGATAATTCAACATGATTATTTAACAAATTCCTACGTTTTGCAAAAACATACTAAAATAATTATCATAATAAATATAAAACTTCTTGATGGCTGTAAATTGTTGCCGATATATAATATTTTCTATCAAAATTTAGCTTAAAAAATTGCAGAACTGACAAAAATATGAAACTGAAACAATCGCCATACCAATTTTAATAGTAATACGCCGGACATTGTCCTAAATTCCCGCTAAGCGTGTTAAGCTAATGTTGTGCAAATTGCTACAATTTTCAACTCGCGAAGTGGAACTTTGAACTAGGAAACTTTAGCTTGAAACAATAAATGGTCGGTTGTCAGTCGCAGATTACTCTGGCGTGAATAGTGGACACCATTTGATGCCATTAAAGTTTCCCAACACTTTCCTTGCAACTTGTTTTTTAACTAGGCTGCAAACGAGCGGCAAGCCAACTAATAATGTCTTTAACTCTATGCTTACGGACATAAGCTACAAAAAAAGCGTTGCATTGGTAATGATAATGATACCTCTCTATCATTACCCACCCTTTTGATGTTGTTATTGTTGTTGTTGAAAACTTACGCCATCTTCACGAATATTCCGAAACAATCATGTTACCTTATTTCACTCTTAGGTACCTAGGTATTAGTGACAATTTATGCCTTTTGCTTAACAATATTCGTTGTATACTCAATCTCAGTTGACACTGCGTGCGTACTCCTAATAAATAAGGATACCCCAGCTATGTAAAGTCGAGTGCCATTGTTATGGAAGTCACCCGCAAGGAACGCCCTATGTATGGTGTCTAGACACGAAAGTGTCGCATACGTGATTACTTATGGTCTTCAATAGGGAAATCAGTTTTTTTATTGTCTTACGGACGGTTGTTTGTGGCAAGAAAAATGAAAATTATATCGCGGTTGTTGAACTTTTTATTTATCGCTTTGAGTATTTTAAGTTTGTTTTCATGTACGTCAGGATTTAAACAACCAGGATTTAAACATAAAAGTCTTTGTCTCTCTATTTTTTTAACATTTTATTATTGTATTCTGTTAGGTATTGATAAGAACGAACCTACCACAGTCGCTAAAAAAATGCGAATTCCATTTTTACACGTTTCCAACCCGACTCAAATCATACGTTAAAAAAATTAAAACTGTCAAAATCTAGGCTTTATTGACAAATAGTTAAGGCTCAGTTTTGAATTTTCAGCTTTGACAAAAGCCCTAAGCCCTACAAAGGAACCGGTAAAAATAACTGTTTGCCCGGTCAGCGATGTCGCCAGCAGATAAGTGCGACAATCCATCATTGCATTAGAGGGGACGCAATATTTATTGATTTTTACCAATTTTCGCCTCGCCAACGCCAAACGACGCATAAACGAATGATGTACGGGATCTTCTTGTATATGATTTGCTGAACATGTAGTGATCAATATTCGTACGGATAGACAATATTATAGAAATATCTCACCATCACAGACTCGATACCGGGTACGGTTCTCCTCTCAAGTATAAGAAGAATTTAGGCCATAATCCACGCTGGCCAAGTGCTGGTTGGTGAACGTCACATGCATTTTGAGAACTTTTTTATGAAGAACGTAATAAAGAGATGTAAATTTAAGTAGTAGTCATATATTATTTAAATATATTTGCTGTACTATGAACTTATGATGGCGAAATTTTACCCTCATATATGAGAAAGTTAATCCACGCTATAAAGTAGTTGATTTGAAAATAGAATCGAATGCAAACATAGAGCACAGATGTGCTACATTAAATTAAATCAGACTGTAGACGATTAAATGTTGAGGAGTACCTATCCCTAACTATGAAGCTCAGCTGGTATCTCCTAATAGTTTATGCAAATTCGTCATAAATTAACTATGCTACTCATTTTGATGTTAGTATATTTTCATCACTCTTTTCTTTTCTTTTAATTTCTACCGTCTCAACGAATACGATGAACTAGGATCCTAACAAATATGTGACGTCACGATTAATGAATCTTACAAATATGTGACGTCACATTACGGATTATACCTGCTAGATATCCAAGCGATTATCTTGTTTATTTCGTTAATACGTAAACAGGTGCACTTATGAAGTCTCATAATAAAATAAATCTATCATTGTATTAATATCCCATTTTAAGCTTTGCCCTAACATTTTTATTTTACAGTCTAAATATCTGACAGTAGACAAGAATAATATCGCTTCCTATTGTTCGGATGTTCTTCGTTGATGAGACCTGTACCACATCCTCTCATTTCAGGATGAAAACAAAATGCTGATTTGCATAAGCAAATAACACTGTAGTGAAATGCAAACAGTAATTTTGTAGACAATATAGAAGGCAGCTGCGTTTGTCGCTAAAGGGGACAAGTTATTAGGTTTCTATTAATTTTATTGTAACTGCTCGACTTTGGATAGTCGTGGGTAGGATTTCTATTTTTGTTAAAGAAATTAACGTAATTATTACTAATACTTATTCACTACAACGTAATATTGGATGACAATTTCTTTTTCCTTCTACCCTGATTCTTAAATGAGGATATTGCAAAAGCATTCCCAGTAAAATTCGAAAATGGTATGTGTATACAAGCTGCCCTATCGAACCCGCAATCAAAAACATTTAAATTAAAAGGAAGCCGCTAACAATACCAGTTCACTATCAACGCAACGCCGAAAACATAAAAATGTCACATGCATAATGCACCCTATAAATATTATCCCCAGTAGATGCAACTAATGCTACTTAGTCTCTCTCTAGAGATGTAGGTCACCATGTTATCTCACCCTACTGATAGAATCATATCTATCCCTTGTTACGTTCTCAATAGAGTCTTATCTTAAACTGAGCTTAGAGATACGAACTTCAAACAATAGTCCTCAATAAATTGTTATAGATATGGCTCAAATTTCCTTGCACGAAATTTGGCGGCTTCCAAATTGTTCATGCAACATTAGAAAATACATTGCATAGGGATCTAATGTTCGCGACATGCGCCACGCAGTGACAAAAGTACATTTAATTTATTGCAAGTACAAGAAAGGGTAAGGGATTATGCTTTGTCAACATAATCTTAAATGTTTTATGCCCAATTAAATTGGTTTTTATTAGGTTAGCCATAAATTACACGTTCAGGGTCAAAATCTTATGGGATAAAATAAATGAGCATGCACAATGCAATTTATTTTATTTTATTTCAATATTGTTCTTTAAAAAATATTGATAACCATTGTTGATCAAATGACAAATCCCAAGAATGTGATGCTTCACAACGATATTAATTAGAACGGGGACTAAACTTTTGCCTTAACCTTGTATGAAAATTTATTTTGATCCACAGGGAATCGAGCGGTCGACTACCCTAGAGATCTGTTTGCACAGTAACCTACATAATGCCGTCACATGAGGGATGGCATCATTAATGATGAACAAGGGTCATGATTGGGGGATAGACCCTTCGTGACTGTAAATGTTCTGCCTCATCATAGATTTGACATAGACGGAAGGAAATTTAACTAAATCTATAAGCTTTCGCTATTCTCGAAGTTTCAAGACAACAGAGTAGTTGGAAGTCAAGCCACGTTTTCGCGAAAAGTTGGGATCGGTATTTTAAAAGCGGCTTACATGCAATATTTTGTAGGATTTCGGGTACGAGGAGGAGTTAAACATGTCGGTAGTTTAAACTTGTTTACTTGTAAAAACTTATTAAAATACATAATATGATAATTATTGTAAAAACAATTCTTTATTTAAGCTATTGTACATTCATAGCTGCTGCGAATACTTTTCATTTAAGTTGATCACTTTGGTTACGCGTTATAAATGGTGGTCTAAACCTCTATAAGTTTAAACGTAAATTATGTTATACCAAATTATAATGAGTTCAATTGAGAATAAAAATTTTGTGTTTCATAATAATATGTCATCGTCATTTTGTAATGCATTGATGGATTAGTTCAGCTCCAATTTTAATATGAGATTGAGTCTGTACCGTTCTATTGTGATCAACGTCCGAGTGGTCGGAAGTACGGCTGAAGAGCGGAGTGGGCGTCACACGGGCCTTTCATCTCCCTGTACGTATATTCCATTCAAATTTTTACCCTCAACGGGTCCGTTCGATGAGTGCTCTAACGTCCGTTCAATGCAATTTGATGAAGCCAGAGTACTACGCAGTACGATATTCACTTCAATAGGATTGGCCAAGACAATACACTGATTTAATGGAACCAATCCAAAATACGGGCACACCGCTGTACCTCGTTTTTCATTAGTGCTCTGATGGAATTTTACGCGTGCACCGGAATTACATGTTGTTGTATAGGTATAGTTTCAGTGAATAGAACGGATGTGCAACTTTAAATTTGTTAGAAGTGGATAAGGCAAATATTGTACGAATTCGCATGTTTGGATAATTTTAATGCCTTAAACTTTAATATATTTCAGTGAGGCTCATATGAATACCAAGGATAGTTCTTGTATTTTCGGTATTTATATCAGTGAAATTTTAAAGACTTTTACTACAATAGATTAACACATTCGCAGTAGCTATGGGTGTTTAGAATATCCACCAAATAATAAACAAGAGATAAAGACAACAGAGTATCGTTGCACCTCTAATAAATGAGGGTTACGTTCTTACTGGTACGATTCATTAAACTAATAAATCTGCCAACGACGACAAACAACTAAAACTGAATTATAACAACAAAGTCAAATTACTGAAGGAGTTTACCGCAGGGGGTGGGGAGGAACCGACACCGGGAGGGGACGCGAGTTGAATACTGATGCAGGGTCTGGAGACTCCTAACTCTCCTAAGATTTTCGGTTCGGGATTTTCCTTTCTTTACAATGGGCCTACTCTTGGGGCATAT
>DWQK01000167.1:0-25586 GCA_018231225.1 Noctuana stator
GTGCCACGCGATTTCACCCGCGTTAAGAATAGTGATGTAATGCTTGATAGCCTATAACCTTCCTCATGAATGCACTAATCATATACAAAAAGAATTTTTCAGTAGTTCCTGAGATTAGCGCGTTCAAACAAACAAACTCTTCAGCTTTATATTATTAGTATAGATAAAATAAGTGTCAGTTCTGACACTCTGACGGCTGGAGTTTATTAAGCAACGGTCATAAAAGATAAATAAACTGAAAGCACATTGAAATTTATTTTTATTCATTTCACATTTTTCATATTGATTCGGTACAATATTAAACAACAATCATGTTTCGTATTGTTTTGAACCAACTTCTTTATATGCAAATATTATTCATTCCTCATAAAATATCCACATCGAGGGCGTTATAATATATGAAAGAAATAAACTCCAAATAAATCGTTCGTCTCATCGTAGTGTCAGCAGGAAAGGTAATTTTACAATCGTTTTTAATTACATACACAGGAACAAAGTATATACCTATTCTTCCGCACTGACTAAGTAAGAATTCTAAAAATGTGATATGATAAAAAAAATTAAAAACGAAACGAAACGCAGAGAAACTATATCACCATTGTCACACAATCCCGCCGATACTCTGATATTTGTATTCAGAATTTACACTGCACTTAACGAGTCCGCTTTCCATAAATTTCGCGAATCCCGCTGAATCTCACAAAGCGCAGAGAATAAGCTCGCACTCAAACACCCGTCGCCCAGCCGTGATTGTGACTACAATTTGATGAATTGCTTCACTTTTCACTTCCACCATCAAAAGCTACGACCAAAATTAAGCCCTGTAACTACCAAACTAGAGTTTATTGCAATAAATCCGTGCTGTCGCTTAGTACACTAATTCCAAGTCTTAACTCATTATAAAATGACTTTCAGCGATGTAGCAAATACAACGTATACACTAATTAAATACTGTAGGAATAAGGTTTTCAAGTTTCGTAGGACTTTGACACAAAATTAATTACTGACAACCAAGCGACATTTTGATATTTATTATTCTAGAAGTCTCACGTTACTGATTTTATTACTGACTACTGATTTACACGTTCATGATTAGCTTTTTATACAAAAGCTATAGGTACATTAAAGTTTAATGAAAACATATATAAATCAGCGGCTTTTTATTACAAATCCAGAAAAAGCAGAGAAATGCTCATTCAATTTTTTTTTCGTAGAAGTTTGTTGTCAACGGAATAAATTTTACAGTCACACGACGCTTCTAACCCGGACCGTCGTACGACCTAGATTCTCGTTGAAAAGGAAAACATAATTTATGATCCATAATAAGTACGTACACTTTTTGAAAAGAATCTGCAGTAACATCGTTGTGCCGGTGTAAACGAATTCATGCTCATCTCTTGCGCAAGCCCGCCGTATACGTCCTTCACTCCACACCTACTTTGTAATTACGAATACTTAAGCGTTTTTCATTATGAATTATACTATTTACGTTTAGCTCCATGGTTTCCATATCAAAAGGTAGAAATATGTGATCCAGATTAAGAGCTGCATATTTATGTAGTATTATGTATGTCTATGTGTATTTTAGCATCGTTGCAAACTAAATTCCGTATTTTTTTCATAATTTTAGGCCCTGTATTTCGAAGATAAGCGAAGAGGGAGTAACGAATATAAATATTATCATAAATAACTTCAAAATTATTTTTCTTAAAATTATAGAAGCAAAATTTGAGATTCTTACAACAAGCCCTCTAACTTGACTTTTTACACGGTATAATTTGTATAAAATTTTTGTTATAACTTTTTTAATTCACCCTCCAACAGTAGACCCGATGTTTATAACTCAGTTTTTTACATTACACGTCCGTCTTCGGGTCATCAATTTACGAATTAGTATGTGTACCATTCAACTGAACCGATCCAATAGTTTTAAATTGGCTGTGAAATACGGGCGGATAGACAAGGCAGTCAGAAACGCTAGTGATCCTATAAGGTTCCGTTTTTCCCTTTTGAGAAAGAAAGGTAACCTTTAAAGTGCCTTAATAAACTTTACGTATAAAAAAAAATTAATCATTAGCATTAGCCTAGTTTTTTTAAAAATAACTTAATTTGAACCCAAAGTTCATACATGAAACGAACTTTCTATTATAAAATCTTAATAGAAAGCAAAACAAACGCATGCCTATTCAAGAGACGTAACAATAAGAAAGTTTTCGCGAATTGCCTTCCCGCCAAGCTCTGAAACAGTAACCAGAAATGGAATGCAAATATTGAAACCCGCAGCTATGCAGTAAAAGCTTTTTATGCAGCGGCACGCCTGAACTAATACATCGCTCACCTACAGGCCTGTTGGTTCTGTATATTGAAAGCTCGTTTTTAAAATTAGAACATAATAAATAGTAATAACTTTCTTTATACTTCGGATGGTATTGTAGCTTTAGAAATAAGAATTATGTTTTTTACTTGCTTGTATTTACTTACTTGTAGTACTTACTTGTACTTTAATAGTGAAATAATTACGAGAATTAAAATGGGCCCTATAAATTCATCAGAGTTCATCAATTATAACAAAACAAGTATTTTATATTTATAATATTATATTGAATACAAGACACAAGACTGAATTTTCCAATAAATAAAAAAAAGACAAAATATTATTTCAATTTCAAAACAAATATTATTTCAATAACGATACGAATTTCACGTGTCAATTTCAATACAATCAGTTAAATAATAATATGTCACAAAATCTGGCGCGAAAAGTACTTACACACTTTGTCGGTATATGTTTTACATCGTTAAAATAATCCATCTCCAGAAAAATAACGAACACAGTTCGAGCTCACTGTAAATGTTTATTTATAGGTCAAGGAGGTTATCAAGTTTGTTGAATATATTCAAAGTTATTTCCAATCACACCCATAGATATATCTTCATTTGAACGATGAAAGTTATATTGAAAATTTTACCGTGACCTATTTGAAAAACAAAAGTACCTACGCATTTGTGCGCTATTGAACATTATGTTTTTTTACTACTGGCAGCATAAAAGTATAAAATAAAACCAAAAGAAGTCAGAATTAAGCAGATTAATGATCAACCAGAATCAAAAGTTTTCTAAATATTGCTTTCAAATATAATATACTTACTTACCATACAATTGTTAATTTTTTATTTACTAATTAAATTCACTACAAATAATTTTTATGACAGAAAGGTAACTCAAGTAGGTCTTTTTCCTATGAAACTCCCGAGTGCTGAATAATAAAATAAAAATCATCATCATCATGAAATCTGTAAAAACAAAATCACACGGTAAGTCAAACATGGCATATTTCAATTTGTCTCTAAATTTGAAATGAAGAAAAACCGTGAAAAGATATGAGCTACAAATTCAGACCCATGTCTTCAAAGCGGCACATGTCTACCAGATTTATACCTATCTAAAAGAAAATGTCTTCGGTTGCGAACGCTTTTATTGAAATTGGCTGCATTACCATAATAATATTAGAGGGATTGGCAACCATCGGCGAAGTGTAAAATCTTAGTATACCCGCTGTTATCTCCTCGAAATGCGGTAATCTCCATACATTTTCCGTCGTAGCACTGTGGCGAATTCGATTACCCAATCTTTTATATTTCGAGTTTTGTTACGTGTTACTCGGATATTGAATTTACTGTTTGAGTAACGAGTTGCTGTATATTTTGCGTGTTATATCGACATCAGGATCGTTCGGGTTTTGTGTTTTATTAGACAGGCACATAAATTAGGTGCGAAGACCCCTCGTCGTTTTGCATCGTACATAATACATCCTCGTCTCTCGAAAGCTAAGATGCTATGTCGAAAATAGATTACTTGACCCAGTTGTCCCCGGAGAGCCGGAACTGGCAAATGCACTTAGTAGACAAAATACATTTAGTAATGTAACATACAAGGAAACACGAATTTATAACTTATATTAATTGTAACGTTGTAGTAGACATCTACAAGTTTGTTTGAATAAATGTTTCTACAGACTAAAAGAGCTAATTAACGTCTCCAAAACAACAATTATTGAGAGAAACTTACATAATTAATGTAATACGAGAATGATATGATTGTTAAATGATTTAGCAGAATTGCTATCTATGACATTCAATAAAATAGTATGCAAAGTGTTCTAGCCAAAAAATAATCTACTGTCGACCTTACTACGACCACTTTACCTTTCAAATTACTTAATTTCAATATAATAATAAAATAGGTCTCCAAATATTATATCTTAATTTCCCTTTTTGGACTTGAATACTGATCTTGAGGTAATGTAATGCGGTGATTACGAAAATGTACTTGGATTTTTGAGCACCCCAAATGAAATGTATCCAAATGTCTGACTGAATAATTTCATAGAATCACTAGAGCCACTGTCGTGTCGTATAGTTCAATGAAGAAGCGCCCTTGAAGAAGAATCCTTGAATTCGAATGAGATAACTCGTTCTTACTAGATGCCAAAATCATAGGGGCATAAAAACCTCAAACTTTTTTTACGTGGATCATATAATATCAGTATGTTTACAAATATTGTATCCATATGATTAACTTTGCCGGGATTTTTTGATTTTGTGGACAATAGTACGGTTTTTGACAATAACGTTGTCAAATATACATATAAATATATAATTATATATTTATTTTTTGTTTATAAGTAACAAATGAGCATGCAGACCACCTGATGTGCAACTCATGGATATCTAAGTCCAACCTGAAAAAATAAGAGATTCACGAGCAATAAAATGGTCGCCTCAAATATAGTATGTCCAGAAGCAACCCATCCCAACCGAAACACAAATAGGTATTTGCTACAAGACTTGCTTCATGGTGGATTATAAACATAGAATAAGACAGAGAGACTAGTTCTTAAAAAAGAATAATAATTATCTAAAGTGAAAAGACATCAATAAATTTTGATTTATTCCTTAACAAGGGGACTGTCAAGTTATTTTGACTCAGATTTATAGTGACAGACCATTGTGGTTTATTTGCGAAAATTATTAACTTGATTTCAGTTGTAATTATGGTGAATCGCAGAAAAGGCTTATACAGCCTTTGTGAAACTCTGGAGGCAAACTGTTGGTATCTCTTACGTGTAAGCTGATGTGTGGCCCTGAAGTTAATATAGCTACAATCATGATGACTAACAGAAAATACTCGTAAAAATTAAATAATCATAAATATTTCTTCACTGTAGAAATAGGACCCCGATCACACTAAAACCTAATTAGGACTTAAGTCCTACACTGTGTTTCAGTAAGAAAAAAATCCATTGACTTTCAAAAACCTTCAATACTGATATTAAAATGGTCCCAATTTTAAGCACTAAATAACTGGCAACTCTATTCACGTCAAGCGTCCTCTAGCCCCACATTACTCATGACCAACCGAAAGACCCCGGAAAAAAGAATAAACACAACTTACAAAGGAACAAATGGTAACACTTTACGTGTCTCACAACTTAAACGTCCTCAGAGAAATGGTATTCTAGATAATGTAACAATTCATCTCAGCTAAATGCGATATTATATCTGCTTTCGTAAAAACGCTCCGTACATTATTTACTAGCCGATGTGAAAAATCTTTGAATACATTATTGTGCTATTATTGTGCTCTGTTCACGAAGAGTGAACCGCACCTAGGGTAGATCTCAAGATACGGTAGGGAGTAGACTCCATGCTCACTAACCGTGGGTTTCTGAAAAGCCTGCCAGTATGTAGACCTTGTATGGTTCGACCGAGGAAGTACCACCACTGCACCCATGTCTGCCGTAAAGCAAATGAAGCAATTCATTTGTGATTCGGTGGAAAGGTACAGTTGCCGGCTACACTTACTTGAGGCGACCGTCAGCCTCCGAGGTAACAGCCCAAGTACATGCGACCTCAGGGAAGACACGAGCCTGCTTGAGGTTGGACGTGGATGTTCATGGGCGGGCAACGACTTGTTACCAGGTGGCCTGCATGCTCGTCTGCTATTTCATGTCATAAAAAAAAATTTATGACACTACCTAGTTCTCTCAAATCAATTAGTTTCTGAAATATTGCATTTTAGAAACCGGAAACTTGTTTGATACGATTGTCAAGGAACATTTTTTGACGTACGTGTTAACAAAAGAAATAATGATCGAATCGAAGATGCTTTCAAAAAACTCTGAAACTCGATTAACTTGACAAAATAAATGATTTTAAAGTTGATTAGTTGATTTTTGTGTTGATAAGAATTTCAAAAACTGGTGGTGAGGTAAAACTTGTACAAAAGTTTATCCCTCTTCTCCTTCTTTATCCACGTGCACAAAAATTCTAACCGGTCATTACCAAAGTAAAAAAAAAACAAGCACAAACAACAATACAAGAAGAATTACCGAAGCGAATGTTAGATGTCTTTTGTGTGCAACGTACTGAGTTTTCCGTTCGAGATCGGGAGGTTTTGAAGAGACATCGGAACAATGGCCGGAAGAAGGCCGCAAAGCTAAGTTTGTACCGGAGTTGTCCAGTGCGACAAAGGGACAATGACTGACCCCGGATATTTGAAGGGAAAGTGGGCAAATAGAGTTTTTCAAGCCTAGTGTTACTGTAAAACAATGAAAACCTCCTGTTCGAACTTTGAAGCTCTACTGTTTTGATCCGTGTATCAATTCGTGATTCTGTTAATGCCTTCCAAAAAGGGTTCATCATTATCTATGATAACTAATTATTTCACGTTATTAGATACCTATTTAGTAGGATCGGCGTATGCTAACAGCATCAAATGGATTTCAATAAATATTGTTTAATGAAAGTTAATGTTTTTTTAAATCCGTTGAAGCTTTATAATCCGAATTTTTTATTTCAATATATACTTTTTCACGAAAGAAAACCTGATAAACTTAATAAAGTACTTGAACTACAACTAAATAACATTTGTACGTTTGCTGTGTACGTGTGATACGGGTAGCATAGCAAATATCTCTTACAACTCAGCGTTCAATACAAAATAACTCTTATTCTCTTTGATATTATATTGTTGCTATTTTTCTTGATCCAAGTAATGCATGAAGAGTGTCAATGTTTTTATAGATATGAGTCTTAACGCATATTGCGAAGATACTATTATTGAATAATATATTTTTTAGGCTTGAATTGATTCTACACTTTGTCGGTCGCGTATATAGGCAGTGTGCACCAGTATGACTGTCGGTGTATTACGATAACTTTTGTTTTTCCCTAACGGTCGGTGTCTACGCGGCCGACATCAGCGCAGGAAGAATTGAGAACAATTTTGGTGTATTGACGTAAACTGAAGAAGTTTACACTGTAAGTAATGTCAATGTTTGTCCTGCTAATTTTTCTGCTTGTCTTCCGTCGCACAAAAATGGAGTTTTTATTTAAAAATACAATTATGAGAGTTCTTACTTTAGCATTTCATTTATTAGAACGTGCGTGGTATTCATAATTTTGAAGTTATAATTTTGTGATACAGTGTTTGCAATTTTTTGTTTTGGGCTTACCTAGTAATATACCAAACCTAAACACAGGTTTATGTTTCGAAATTTGAAGACTATTAAATTTGATCACATGCTTAGACTTTAAGTTTTATATTTCATATTTCATGGACCCCACCATCAGAATTTAACAAAATTTAATATTTTCAATTCGGGAATACGACTATTCGAATAAAAATCAGTGAAATCGGTTTACATTTAACATCTTTTTACAGTGACCATACTCGTACATACAAAAACAACCCGATGAATTGAGAACCTCCTCCTTTTTTGAAGTCTGTTAAAAACTTTTCACAATGAGCGTTTCCAAAATGTCTTCGGAGTCCTCTTTAGACGAGTGCATTTTTAACTTATTTTAATCAAAACGTACCTTCAAAAAATGTGAACCGTTTTACACACCTTCATTACCTACATACATTCAATAAAAGTGCTTAAAATGTTCTTTATTTCCTTTGTTTTTATTGTTGGACTTTGTGTTTTACCCAATAAAAAGGTCTATCATCAAAGTATTCAGTTTTTGCTGTACTGTACCGTGCCGAGGCTGTACCAACTTTCAAACATTTTTAAATATATATATATTTGTATATATAATTTGTATTTGATATAGTTGAGTTAATTTGTTTTAACAGTATTTAATTTGGGAACAAAAAAATAAATTTATAATTTACCGTAAAATTTATCCGTTGTCTAAAACGTTTGCACAGTACTCAAACCGGAACATTAGGTATATTTGTTAAAACAAAACACGGAATAATCCCGACAGCACCTGCCGACGTTCATATAAACGTCGATAAGATGGCAGTCCATTAGTTGTAGCTACATTAACTGGCGTGTTTCACCACAGGCGAGTATATTATAATATGAAAGTAAATGATTTATTTATTGCTCTTGAATCACCTACCATCAAGGCTTAACAACTCTTGAACTATTCTTTTGAGAAATGTAACTAAACTAAACAAGCGCCCATAGTCTCGCTGGTAGTGTTTCACAAGCCATTTCACTGTTAAATAACGTCGGGCGCGGCTGGTACTCGGATGGGTGACCGCTAGTGACAAACTTCATGTGTGCTTCCGTGCTTCGGAGGGCACGTTAAGCCGTCGGTCCCGGTTGTTATCGACTGATAACATCGTTAAACCTGGTCAGAGGCCGTTTGGGCAGTTTGACAACATCCGATACAAGTTAGCCACTAACCCATATCTCCACCAATCCGCAATGGAGCAGCGTGGTGGAGTATATTCCAGCCCTTCAGCGGTTGTGGGGAGAGAGTTGAAGACAACTATGGTATTGTTTCGAACGTATGCTAGGTGGTACGAGTATGACCTTGAGTGCATCACGACACGAGTATGCGACGCAGCGTAAATCGTTTAATTTACTGGAGCTCAATCGAGCCATTGTTTTGGCCAGATTAGAGTTGTGTACCTGTTTGAACATAATTATGCTTGTAACTCTGTACAAGATGTGGTGCGACCTGAGCAGGTGGCCCCATTTCTTCGGGAAGCAATATTGTGTTTTTTAAAAGAAAGAAGGAAAGTATGGATTGTCCAGCGAGCTTCAAATATAATACAATAATGGCCGCCCATCCCTAATTTGATTTTGAAGTCTAAATGCTTCTTTGATACTTCTTCGGTTACATAATTATTAGATATAAAGTTCGATAGTAGTTCCTGGTGAAACAACTAACCAAGTCATCTAAGCTCCAACATAATCTCTAAGGAAATTAACCGTTAGCGGCATATTTGAGATGCCATTTCTGTTCAATTTACTACAAACTTTGGGGAATTATTTTATTTTTAGATAACACTTGAGAACATTTTTAAGCATTGGCACTCAAACCAAGAGCAAAACCAAACATTTTAAATAATGTTTAACAGATTATTAACATATTTTGTTAACGCAATTTTTTATTTCTTTCTTAGTACAAACATTTTATTCAACACTTATCTACATTGAATGAATATAGAACTTACACATAATATTACAGATTGATGCATTTTAAATAGTTTTAGTGATATTAAAAAGTAGAGTTATATATATAGTTATAGTTTAGTAATTATTATTTATTCCGTAGCTACATATAAGAAAATCATTGCATGAAAGTGTGATCTTTAAATACGTCCAAATATGTCACCTAATGTGTATTCAAATTTGTGATGTACGAGTATGTATAGTGCCGTCAGTATCATCCACCATTATGTATGTGTACGTCCTCATAGGTCTGACAGTTGAAACCTCAGATAATGAAGGCACAGCTAAATAAGGGATTAACGGCTGACATGTGCTCCCTAAAGACTTAATTAATTTTGCACAACTGATAACCCGTTCTCGCAGTTACGTACGAGTACGTATATACAAAATATTAATATGTACAGTTGGGATTAATCATGTTCAAATACGTATAGTATTAGCGTATTAGCGTTTCTTTATAAGAAATATATTGTGTTTGGGTGTATTTTACCCAGTGCGAATGATGTGGTCCAATGGTTAAGATCTAAGCATTGGTCTTAATGCTTCGCATATTTGAGAAAAGACCTTTGAAACAAACATTATGAAAGTTTGTATTGAGCTTTTCAATTATAATAATAATATTTAAATTGTAATAATAACATTAGGTGGTAGAACTTGTATGGTTCGACCGGGGAAGTACCACCGCTACACCCATGTCTGCCGTGCAGTTAACGATGCAATTCATTTGTGTTTCAGCGGCCACACTTACTTGAGGCGACCATCAGCCTCCGGGGTAGCAGCGCAATAATAGCGCAAATATATATATATATATATATATATATAATATTTTTCGGTACAATGTCTTTGAGCTTATTGTCCACCAACTGCCTTAAAATTAGCTTTAAATTGAACAATATGTTGATAAATTTCCAATCCATATGAATGAATCTATATAAATTTTGACGGAAATGGGTGCTTTAGATGAAATGATCAACATTTCTAGTATAGTATGATAATGATTGCAGTCATGTTCACAAATAATTTTGTTATTAATAAGTTAATGTTTATAATAAGGATAACAGAGCTATAATAAAATAACAGTGCACTTATTTTAGTGTTTCCTCTTCTTACAACTCAAAAAAAAAATATAATATGATTATGTTCTACCATTATAGTAATATGTTCGGCCCAATTCGGCCCTTTGGCTTAAAAGCTGTTCAAATAGTGCTAGGAAGAAACTCAAGTAAAATGTCACGTATCGAACATTTTAAGCCTGAGTGTAACAGTTTTTCTACATGAATACCTACTTGCTGGCATGTATACAGATACATGCTAATACAAATTTGTAAAAGATTTTAAGATATACGATTTAAGATTAACTTTTTTTCATAGTAGAAGTAGAAAAATACTTCTTGTAAATAACAATAATTATCACAACAAAAGGTAATAAGTTTTTCTCGCAAACGTACGCTGGGAATAAACACTGATTGAGGGTTCCGTGAACCGATGAATGAGATAAAAGGAAATTTGGCTCAAGGAAACGATTCAGTGACAAAGTCCTGTTAATCCGATATTATTCATGGAGATTACAAAGAGATATTTCACTTTGACGTTGAAAAGATTTCGAACAAAAGGTCCAACGTATTATTTTCTTCAACTGTGTTTAAATATCTTCAGCTTCATTATAAATAGCGAAGTCAAATAATTTCGACCAATGTACTTTTTCAAAATTATTAATCATAATTTATTTTTGATAAAGCCACCAATAAAGATTAACAATTCCAATCATACGTAATGGACTGTTGAGCTATGTGTGCGGTCTGCTTAACTCTTAACACCCGCCCTATTTATTTAAAATAGAATTTCGACTTCTTATATATCTCTCTCAAAACAGCCGTTTTCTTGCGTCCAATGAAAACCTTTGTCTTCTTACGCTGTTTCTTCTATAGTAAGTCTATCACTGTCAAGGCGATACTTGTTTGGAATCAGTGGGGCGAAATTACTCTTTAATCTCATCTATACGTATTTTTTTAAATTTTGCTTTTAGTCTGTATTCTTCTCTCATTTTCGTATATATTTTTGGTGTTATCACTCTATTGCTGCTAAATACATTAGTTAATTTTACTGTAGGTACACCGCATCTCTCTTTTTGTAATTCTATACGGTGAGCTACATCAAACGGTAGCCTGAAAGAGATTGCTCACTTAATAATAAGAACGCCAGTTAGCCAGTTGTACGAGTACAACTTCTAATACAACTTAGTAATGTCTGTGTATCCAATGTACCTACTTCTATTTTATAAGTCACTAAAATGGATTATTTATCTTTTTTAAATATGTGAGTGATTTTTTAATGTATACGGGTTCTAGATATTATGTATTGCTGTCTGAGATATTCCAATATTTGTATCTATCCTACACACATACATAAATATTTATGTGTAGATGCCACCGTACTTACTAAAGTCAAAACAGTCCAGCAGTTCGACGTAGAACACGTAGAACATTTTTACACATTTTATTTGAATACGATCGTAAAGGGTTGGTCAAATAATTTATATTTCGATGTAACTTTATTCACAAATTCACGATACCCAGTGAAACGAAACCAACGCGGACGCTGCCTAGCAATCAGTGTTATAAAGTAGCCATTAAACGCCCAGTTTGTACACAGGACACGTAACTAAAGTGAGGGCTTTGAGGAAATATGATCTCTCAATACGCCAAAAATTCAACAGCATGTAAATTTATCTGATGTCCGAGTCATATAATATTTTCTAGGTTGTGCATCTGTAATTTTCATGCCTGCATATTTTCATGTGCCATATAAGTTAATTTGAAAATGTGAACAAATTTTGAACTTGCTTTTAAGCATACTAAGCAAAGTCTTTTTGGATCAAACTAATGATCAAGTTTTTGAATAAATATGTATCTTTATTCTGGGAATAAAGATACATATAAGAATGAATGAATGAAATGAATGTAATGAATGTAGAGTAGTTCTTATAAACAAGCACAGTCTCCATAAATTCACCAATTTCAAAATAATGTTTGCGAAACTGCCAGAATGGTTTTATCTTTACCTATTTTATGTTGATTCCTAATTTTCTTAATGTAATATAGTCTTTAAAAAACGTCACCTTTTAAAACCCTAATTTGTATTCTCCACACGTAACGAATGGTGCGGATTTTTTTTTCAGAAATTATGATCTCTCCGTTATATTCCGGGAGGGTAAATTTTATTTTGGAGTTCGTGCGTGCTTCGAAATATTTACATGTGTTGTGCGCTTTATTGATAAAATCTGTATAAATAATACTATGTTTCGAGAAGGACAGAATCGGCTGCATTTTATACATTTATGTAAATTTGATTTTCAGGAAACTCTTCAGACTAATCGTTGCTTGACAGAAACTAACGATTTCTAATGTGATAATAATTTTAATGCAGTTAAGTTAATCAAGTCACTTTCTGATCTACTAGGGACGCCCTTCTGTTTATTTGTTGTACAAATAAACTATTTTCATTAACCAACTTCAAAACGAAGGAGCATTATTTATTTTGCGTTAAATAGCTGTTAATCATTATTATATTATAAACAAGATTATCAGAATTAATCCCTTGTTGCAGCTCAATTTAAGATATTGCACGTCAACATACAACGTATTTTTTTCAAATAAGATAAAATGTGTCACACATGTTAAATAAGAATTACACAACTAAGTACAAAAGACAGAGATACCAAGAGAAAGTTACCGAATGGCTTCTAACCGTTACTCGGAGAAATGCCAATTTAAACTTGTAACGAGGTTTGCCGTGGCTACGAAACGAAATTAAAAACTCTACAGAGCCAACGCTCGAATAGCTCCACAGACTGGGTGCTAGAGGCCTAACTTTCGTCCTCACTTTGTTATACCCTCCCTCACGGCAATTTCCAGCTTTTTCCAGCGAGATCATGATGCAAAAACTGCTACGGCTAGTTTAGCAAGGGTGGCCATTTGAATCACAACAGGAACTTTCCTGCTACTATGGAAATTGAGTTTTTCTTGTTAATGATAATATTACTTTTATAGTACTTGACTTGTTTGTATATACAGCAGCTTTGAGTTAGAAAGGATATTATGACAAAAACGTTGTTGCCTTAAACTGATGCAGAAGCATAACCTAGAATGTCTGGATACCCAACTCCTTAATAACAGTAGTAATAACTATTTTTGGGCTCATTTGAATGGGATCTTAACGAACTCGTACTCGTACATAAGTGATGATTTATTTTTTAGTGATCGCGCATATAAATGCTATTAATATAAAGATTAGTGGTTATGCCGAGTCAGATCTTTTGAAAAATCGTTCCAGACTTCAATAAATTATTGAAGAGTCCGTTCTCAATTCATTCGTTAAATAGACAGTAAAACGACATAGACTCCAAAACAAATTATTGAAATCATTTAAGGAACAATGCATTCTAACTTAAAAGTAGGTTTTCTTTTTGCTTAAAATTATTAGAGTATGATCTCTCAGTCAAATTAAGTATTTTATTAAGAAGATAGATTATTCATTCTCCCATTTAAATTACTGTTTCAATAAACTCGCCACTCGCTTCTCGGTTCTTATAAAGCAAGTCTTAAGAAAACTTGGGGCTGCACGTCGGGTCTTGAAACAATCCAGATGGTAGGACAGGGCTACGTGTATAGAATCGCAAGATGTGGATACTCCTTACTTACTCGCAAAGTAGACAATATAATTTAAAAACTAAAGTAATGTTCCCACCTTGAACCGGCACGTTTCTTTTCGGTTTCCGGGTGCATAGCCGTAATCTTTGAGATTTGTGACGTGTATTATTTTCAATAAACTTCAAAAAAGTAGGAGGTTCTCAATTAGAATGTATTTTTTTGTTTGAAGATTTTTATGTTTGATGATTTTTTCTTTATTCAATTTGTGTTTAAAAGTTAGTATCGTTAGTACAATAGCATCCATGAGAAAACTATATAAGTCCTAAATATGCAAATTTACGGTATGTGCGCGACAATTTTGATGTTGGTTGTATTCGTAACGCGAGTTATCATTAATATTATTTTTAGGTATGTATGTCCGTTTTTCTGTCAGAATACAACAACTAAGTAGGGAATGAAATGTCTCCTTATATGTTTTATTTTATAAGGAGATGTAGGTAGGTATGTTTTATTAAATCCTTACCAACAGAAACATTCTGATAATTAAGTCAATTTATTCAAATATAATCGCACAAATATATTTAGATATCTGTTGCTTGACAAACAAGGCTCAAACATGGCAACAATCCAAACAGATACTAACAGTAAATATGCAATAATGAAACACACAGGAAATTAATATGCAGTGCTCTATTATGTAATTCTATATTTTCTATGTTAATTAATGAATATTTATTTAGAATATTGACATATTATAATAGTCTGTACTCTCTGAATGGTAACAGCAGAGGTATCATATATAGGCAAAGGGCAATAATATATCGATATACGTAGGTAGTATATAATAAAAATAGGAAAAAAATACACACCGAATATACTTGTAAAACCTCCTCCTTTGTGAAATTAGTAAAAAAAAGCAACAAAGATGAATTGCTAATCTTCTCTTTTTTGATGGCGGTTAAAAGACAAACAGGCATACCGTAGGCATTCCTACATTTACAACACCAGAAGGGTTTTCTTTGTAATTCCAGCCGTAGAAAAGAGTTAACAATTTCTTGTAAAACCCTATGTCGTACCTCTTAAGGAAGTTTAATCTCTTAAGGACTTTCGTAGCACAGTGAGCATAATATAATTACTGTTGACGATTAGCATGTGTCCAGTATATTATTGTGGTTTCGTTTCGGGTACATGAATAGGTATAAACTAAGTAACCCAAAAGTGCACGAAATCAAACCTCCAGTGAATGTAACTGTTGAAATTTCGTACGAATAATGTCAGATAATAACAATTTAGAATTCAGCAGCATAAAGCGGACAAATTTAGTAAGGCATGATTATTCTGATATTCAGCGACGATACAACGACAATGTCGCGCTGCAAATCATTTCGCGATCTAGACCGTAGCTGGGGTTTTATTGTAGCGCGACATGCGAGCTGCTGTTAGTTACTAAAATTTACAACGTGTGAATAAAACAGTGAATGCAATCCCCAACGTAATCTTGATAATATGATAATTTTTTGATTTGTAGAATCGTCGCTGGCAAAACTATGTGTATAATTTCAATATATTTTTGAAGTTCTCATCCATGTAATTCATGGATCTGCTTTCTTCGTTTATGTTTCAGTGGGCTTTATGAGCCGTCACATTTTTATATTTCGCAACTGTGCGTAAGTCTATTCCAACGACAATAGAAAGTCTGGGATATAAATAATGCAATGAAAAAAGAAAATCTAAATACAAAATCCTTGAATAAGTTGGATGTGACTTTTTGATTTAGTAACTATACATTTTGTCTTCAACTAATAAATTCATTTTACGAAATATTCACGAATTATTTTGTGAGTTGAGAAAATGTTTGATCAACGCTTCACACGAATCTATTAAACGATAAAAATAAGACTTATCTCTTTCTCCTCATAAACTTTAATTATTGCAAATCTCCAAATCTCAGATTCGTCCGTGTATTTAAAAGTATCGAAATTATTTTGTACGTTGCTCAAAACAAAAGAAGAGTCTAATAGCGCAATTAAGAAACTTTTGCTAGGGGCTTAATTGCATTGAAGAATTTGCTGCCGAGCTGCGAATCCCTAAAAAGTGCCTGACAAAACAATTTGCAATCGAAAGTTTATTTCTTCCGCCATATAACTTAAGAACCAGTAGAGAAAACGTTTAATGAAATCTGCATAAGTCCTCAGGCATACAACAGAACTGGTGAAGACGCATTCTGCATTTCAACCGTTGCCACGGGCGGTAAAAAATATGAAAGCAAGGGAATAATAAAATGTAAGAAGCGAGCGACAAACGAAAATCAGATATTTTATAAGAAAAAAATTCCTAACGTGCTTCTTCAGAATATGTACCATAATAGTGTTGTTTGATTGGCATGTAACATACTTGTAGCCCCTAAAAGTTCTTCGATGTACGTTATTGTTATGAACATAGTTATTATTTCACCGGGACATGGTTTTTTTTTCTGATACTGAATTACATTCTCAGGTAATATGAATAAAACCTCATGAGATTTCAACGGTTAGCTATTAGTAGGTAGTTCTAATTTATTGCTTCAGTTAAATTAGAGCAGTCCGAATGTTATTAATACACATTTAGTTTTTAATATACAATGTAATATGACAAAATTGTTTCTAAAAGTTCATGAATGTTGAGTACTAATATTATTTAACCAAACCTTGCCCCTGGCTGTATGAAAGGAAGAAATAATGCAAAATAGGCGAGCGACAAACGGGGCGCGGAATGCAATCAACATCTCATTAGCGGAGTCCTTAATTCCCTTGTCTCCAGCGCCCTCCTGATTTCTTCGATAAACCGTTTCTTACAATTTCCTAACGGCTCCCCTTGTTCCTGTCTCGCGAATATCAGCGATATCCGATCGGTGATTATGTTAAAAAATTGAGCGAATTTCGTTTCGATTCGATAGACTGTGGATTTACAGACGACGGGAAAAGTTTAATGAGCTCGCCAAATGAGACTGACTCGTGATATCTTTGAAGCTAGATCATTTTATCATCTCTAACAATCCTTGATATAACGATGCTCATCCTATCAATTTATTTTCTCTTCGCCACTATTGAGCATAATATTAATAAATAAAGGAACATCTGACAATGACGACTGTTTTATATTGAGTTGGATATTTGGACTAACGGAATATCAACAATATTTTTCTCGTTCCATTAATTCTCTATCCTTTCTTTCTTTACTTTTTTTTTCTGTTTCTGTTACCATAAAAAGTCCAATGTGGTTATATCAAAAGTAAGTACAAAGCAAGGGTGCAGAACCCTGATTAACAAAAAAGAATCACTGCACCCCATGGACACATACATCACATTTGAACAGGCCTTGTGGTCGCGTTTCTACACATAAGTAGTTACTGTAACATTTTAAGATATAACAATGGTTAAGATTCATGTCTCTTTTCTATTTTTTTATTTATATATTGTTTCAAAAACAACTGAGGAAAAAATCTGTTGTTTTTAGCTATTTTAACAATACAAATTACGTCTCTAAACTCGCCGCTCGCGTGTTTTTGACTATATTCGCTCAATCAGTCGCCTTTTACGACAGGCAAAGGATACCGTAATTGTATTCTAGTTGCGAGCCACAGGGTCGGAGAATGTAATCACCTACAAACCACCCTATAATATGTTCAGGCTAGCAAAATAAAAAAAAATCACACTTTTATTTATCAGCTGTGCCCCACGGTTTCAACCGCGTTAAAAAATTTTCCCTAACATTTCCCTTCGCTGCTCTGCTCCTATTGTTTGTAGCGTGATGAAAAGTTTACTATAACCAGCTCAGGAGTATGAACAATAATTGTACCGAGTTTCGTTAAAATCCGTCAAGTAGTTTTTGTTTCTATAACGGTTATAATATACAGACAGATAGACAGACAGACAGACAAAAATTTTACTGATTGCATTTTTGGTATCAGTATCGATCCCTAATCACCCCATGATTGTTATTTTGGAAATATATTTCATGTACATAATTGACCTCTTACAGATTTATTATAAGTATAGATAAGTTATTGACATGATCCGTAATGTGATCCGTATTTATAATATTTGTCATACTGTTGGACTACAATATTTCCTGAACGTGTATTCTAGTCGTCTTCGCATCTTCGCGACATCTCACGCAGCTCACTATCTCTCCGATTACACCGATTATTCTAACGCATAATGAAAATAAAGCATTTTTAGCAACGTTATTTTAAAACCTTTATCTGTGGATCTTAAACCTTAAATTCAACAATAAGATAAAAGTAGAGCAAGATAGGCAGGCACTGATTTAATGAGTTGACCCAATATTTGGTGTACCTACAGCTGGTTCGTACAGCCAATGTCTAAATTAACCGTCTTTTGCTCAATCCTCGAGCAATAATTTTATTTACACTTTATGTACTTAGAAAGGTTTTTCCGTCTTATGAATTCAAAGCGCAATTAACTTCAATCCTCGCTTCTGTGTTAATTTGCAAAAACAAAAGACTTAGCCTCTCCAGTTAATTATATAATTTATTTTACAAGTATAAATTGTTTAAAATATGAATTGTTTTTTTCAAATATTCACCTAAGGAAAGCCGAAAATTACTAAACTTCTTTAAAAGTTAAAAAACTAGAGCTAACAATTATAAAAAAACGATTACAGATAGGTATTAGGTATACTATATAGTTATCGTTTAATATTTGATAAAGTAGATACCTTTACACAATATGTCAATGTAAACTTTTATTCCAGATACTCAGTACTTTCGAATGTCTAATTTACAGGAATGATATTTTATTCATAGTCTGACCGGCAAGAACTAACGGTCGATTTCGATATTAAAAACGTCTATTTTATCTGAAAATGGTTTAAGTTCTACGTTCTATAAAATAAAATAAAATCGTGACAACGCATTGTTGCATGTGCGTTTGATTATATTGTTTTCGATAACGATCTTGGTAAAAAACTAAAAGCACTGAAATTTTAAGCACATATAAAAAACCAACTTCAAACTTAAAATTAGAATGTAACTCGTTTATTTATTAAAGTCTGTAATAATTTATTTTGGAGTCCCTATGCATATTATGTTAGTTAATTCTACATAATACAACCGAAAACTTCATCCATTTTTGTAATGAATGGTCCCTCGACCGTGAACGATTTTATTTGTTCCGCCATAGTTAACTTGCAAACGAAACTTTCGAGTTAATTTGCGATAAACAGTATAATCAATCGAATTTTCGAACGAGTCATGAATAATTCGGGAAACAACAAAACTTAGGGCGGTCCTCCCGCCCCTGGCGGTCTCATAAAACAATTTTGAAACCACTCTCAATGAACTTTAATTTGATGAAGTGGACCATTCATGTTCTACAAAGTATACTTATTGCTTTTTAGAACGAAATATTTTGATTAGGTCAATATCTACTCGTATATTATGTACTACACTAACACTTTTTTACTAATGTAATATATTTATTATTATAAAAGTGAAACTGTATTTGTTTGTTCGACAATTAAAAATTACTTAATATATCAGTAAGCTTTATCAGGTAGGTAATATTTAAATTTCGAACTTTAAAAAATCTTGCTGTCAGTTAAAAATCACGCAATGGGCAGTGTATATTGAACTAGAACGTACCTTTATACTATAACTTAATATCATTATCTCATCATATCATTACAAAGTTTTCCATCAAAGGTCTTGAAGCCAACAAGACACGAACAAGGTCTTTTCGGTCACCATTTGTTCGTCACTAATTCGGGCCATTTATCTGAGCCGACAATGGCGGACGGCTCAGTTCACACAAATGCCCTTACGTCTGCTAACTAAATGCCTTGTGTTGTGAACTTCAAACTAAAATAGTAAATTTGGTAAACAAAGTGATTACTGTCTCACTAATGAATCGCGTTTATAATATAATTAATGTTGTCGAAGTGGCTATCTTTTTACTAAGGCGATTGAAATAAATATATTTTCGTTCGTTAATGAATAAGATGACTTTAATTTTGCTCAAAGTTGAAACGCATACCTACCTTTATTTTACTTATCAATATAAATGTAATTTATTCTCAAGTTCTTATCAGTTCGTTTCTATTTATTATAATCATTATCATTATTAACCCATCACTGTCCCACTGCTCAGGCCTAGTCTCCACGTTCGCCAAGTGCAGGTTTGATACACTTCACATACGGTAGGTACGGTAGGTTTAAAGAAGTTTATGGAAAGCTCTGGGGCGTCCAAGTTTTGTTAACATGTTTTTATTAATGTAACAGCAAGTGATAATAAAATATATTTTGATACGTAATGTCATTTGAATTGTTTTAAGCAAAAATAAAAAACCGACTTTAAGCTTAAAACATTCATATTCGTAAATATGGAACCCTAACAAGGTGGGGAAAATACACACTCTTTACAATTTCTCTTGTGCATTTCTAATCCTCTTAGTTGGACAATACTTTTAAATGGATACCCAAAAAAATCTATGTATCACACCCTCATAAAATTATAAACAAAACCCATTTATAGACACCAAGAGACCTTTATCAAGAAAAGTTGCGGCAAGCAAAAAAAGAAAAACGAAACGATCCGTCAATTAAATTATATAAAAATAATAATCGTAAAACATCTAAAAAGATAAGGAAATCTTTTCAGTTTTCATTTGTTCCGCACAAATTTGGGCGCCATTCATCCAACAATAGCGCACGGCTCAATGCACGCAAATACCTACAGTTCCGAGGGCTTGAGAAAAACCTCTTGTAGTACAAATCGGGTCAATGGACTGTAGCCTCTTAGAGCTCGGGCTAGTAGACCGTAATGAGTGTCAAATTAATTACATCGAATAATGTTCCAATAAAGCTTGGAGATTAGCGAGTACTTACGAGTATAGAATGATTTGAAGACAATTATTGTTTTCGGGTATGCTGTGTCATCGCATCGTTTTGAATTGGATGTAGGTTATTTTGAGTATACAGTGTAAAATTTGGCGATATTCCCACTATGATTTTGTTTATCAAACAGCTGGTCACTAAATATTTCATCTTCAGTAATTAATATTATTTGAAAGTTGTTTGTTTATTCTTTCTTTATGGTCATATAATGTCGTTCTGAGACATATTTGTCCATTTCTTGCTTTAAAAACAGAGGCGCTTGCAGTGAGGCAGCAGCAATTAATACAAATACCTATTCTTTAAAAGTCTAAGACCGCGTCTAATGTCTACTCAGAGATTGTATATCTTAAATAATTAAATAGCTCAAATACTGGACACGTTTCTATTTTGTATCTTGATTATAAATCTCTTATTTAATCCTACAAATATTATAAACGCGAAAGCTTGTAAGCATGGATAGATGGATTGATGTTTGTTACTCTTTCACGTAAAAACTACTGAATGGATTTTAATGAAACTTTACAATAATATAGCTTATACATACAATACATCAGAATAACACATAGGCTACAATTTATAAAGATATTGAGTGAATTGCTCGAAATACTTATCCTATACCTATATTAAAAAAACTAAAACTGGTAATGCGAATAGACCACTAGGAACTCTAGTTTAAATTACGAGTTTATTTTAGCTAGAAAATTTAATTAAAGTTATGATATAATTTTAGATGCGAAAATTAAGTACGTTACTAAGTAAGAGCGCGAGATCAGATCGTAAAAGGTAAAAGCGTGTCTACATTTAGGCCAGGTGACCTACGATCCGCGAGATTTGGACGCACGCCAGGGAATACCGTAAATTTTGTCTCCGCAACCGAACATTAGAGGAAAGGGTTTAGAAGTTAAATATGGAGAGCGCAGCGCTACGTGACCGACCGCCGTGTCACACCAGCAACCTGTCCACTAAATGGCAGGCAATGGACAGCATTGTTGAACTTTCTTTTTTTCGGCTTAGTGTGAACCCAAAAAAAATTCTCTTCTCAAGAAACTGTCTATTAAACTTTCTCAACCGATTTCTGTGTTTGTGTCTGTTTTTTGCGTTGTTAATGTGATTCATTTTTATAGTTTTTTAGATATGTATGTGGGATGGAAAAATAGGCCAGATAGGAATAATTAAAATAATTTATTTTCTCAGTCTTTACATGGCGCACACCTTAGCACCGACCCTAGGAATGGCTATCACCCATGTATCGTTCCTCTTCTGTTCTCTCTCGCATGCTATCATAATCTTTCGTTCCATATTCAATCGTACGTTATAATACTTTTTCATACATCGTCTTACAAGACAATTCCCACGTGTATTTGAGAAATTTCTTCAGCGTTTTACTATTTCATTAGTACATAAACATTATCTACAAAGTTTCACCGTTCTCATATTTTCAGAAGGACTATTACAATCTTCTATATAATGAATAAGTTATATCTGCAAACTTTGAGACATACAGTTAGTAAAGATCCCCATCATAAAACGGGGCGGGGCATAGACGACAAAAATCATAAAGCCCAACGGTCGCTTTCCAAATATTGTAATAATGACAAATCGACGGTTAAAGGAAAACCCAACTGTTATCAAATGACAAACTAATTCAAGGTTCCGTCATTGGTTGATAGCTTTTATAATATTGTAGATAATTTGTAATAAGGATTAAATGTCTGTAAGTGCTTTGAAATTTAAAAGGTTATAGAAATAAATTTCAAATGTAAGTAGTCACAAAACTGCAAATAGAAAAAAAATTGCCAGATTTATTGAAAAAAAAGGTATTTCCTTTTGATATACTAACAGTTCTTGTTCCGATCATATTCAAGAAAGTCTCATATATGAAATATGTTATGTTGTCTTTATTTTCAAACGTATAACTTTAAAAACATTGACTTTTGCTATTTAATTGAATCAAGTCAGTATTCAACCCCTAAAAGTGTGTCAAAAGTGTTTTAGAATTAGTGCTAAAAATAGTCGGTATAGTCGAAATTTAGAGCCTGTATTTATCTCCGAAGTTTTAACCTTTCAGTATTTCACATTTGTCATCAATGTCATGATAAACAGTTATCCAGACTTATTCTTACTATTCTAAAAATTAATTCTGTATGGGATACGACTTCAAATTTTTTTCCAACTCGAACTCGGTGCAAACTCGAAAAAGCATTAGTATTTATTACTTCATAAATTATATTATTGCTAAAATGTTTACTAATTGAAATTGAAGTTATTTAAATTTCAATTATAATTAATAACATTGCATTGTTGATATTGATTTATAAGCTCAGACATAGTCAGGAGCAAACAAGCAGTAAAAGAACAAAAAGCATCTTGTCGCTAAACGATATCGAGTTTCTTAAAGCAATTAAGATAAAACTGACGACAAAAGCCGCTGGGAGGCTCGCTGGCCCCTTTTGTTAGCATCATGCTGGTAATTAAAGAAAGACCAAGTTTTTGATCACCACAGCCCGCATGGACTGCCTTAAAAAAGGTTTGTATATTATGTCACCTTCAAATTGTGAAAACCAGTAGTTTACAATCTAACAAGTAACAGATAGTATAATAAGCATACTATGGACGTTTTTTGAAGACTGAAATTTATTCAAGTGTTAAGTCAAAAAAAAAAAGCGTAATTTGTGGTTCGTAATCAAAATGCATCTCAATATTAAATTCAGTTTCATAACATGAACATAAGAGTTGCATGAACATTTAACATCAGGTGACGGACACCCGCATTTACTTCTTATCTAAGATTAAAAACAATTATTTTCCGAATTCATTACTTCCCGCGTAGATCAAAGTTTCCACAAAGTTTGCTAAATAATGTTCATTAAAATAGTAAATTCTAATATTCTAATTGGAGTTCCTAAAAGGAATTTACGAACCACTTTTAAAACATCCATGGCATGCACGTAATTGTTTACGGGAAACTATCCGCTTGCTTTGAACGTTATAGATTCCGTATCAAACATTACTTAAGCTATAAATTCTTTAATGACTGTTTACATCACGCAACTGTATTAGCCTAGTTTTACGTTTTACTTGAAAACAAACCTTACGTTACATAGGATAGAGTTAAGACTTAAATACAGTAAAAAATAATAGTACCTACTTCTTGCAAAATGTTCTCAGTTCGCTAAAATATAAAAGGAAAAAAGTTCTTTTTTTCTTGCTTGAATTAATTATTTGACATTTGTCTAAAAATACAGAAATTGAATTTAATAATGTAATGTAATTTCATTTCATATTGCATTCTGATATCAACATTTCCCAATGTACCACCTACGTACTTACGTACCAAAAAATACGTAAAACAATAAATAGAAGCATAGTATATATTTTTTGGCCTAAAGGGATACATATATTATATGTAATTTTGACGTAGGCATGTAAAACGTACGGCAATCTATCGTAAAGATCGACGACCTCATATAAACTTCTGCTTAATTTCTGAGGCCCCAAGTCAATACAAGCAGTATTGACATAGGGCCCGCAAATTAACACTAATTTGATAGAGTACAAAATTAATTTACGTCGGAGGTCCTTACGTTTCCGGACCGTTTGTGTAGACAACACTTTGGTGTTTTACTCAGAAACTGAAATTTAATTTTCCTCATTTTTTCCAGACCAATTTAATTTTTCTTTTCAATTAAAATTTTCGTTAGTAGTCGAGATGCGATAGCTGATTTGGTACGATGGGCTATGTAATTAATATTGATTTATGACCATGTCATTAATCTTATATGTACTTATTTTTAATTTTTTTCATTAACACTGACATAAGTTTTGATAAATAATCGACCTGCTACACACGACTATCAATTCAGTGCTGACTCACAAAAATTAGGAACTGCATTCTATATAATTTTATATCCAAATAGAATATATGGATATAAAATTTAAATGTAAAATCTCAAACATAATTGGGTCACGACGCTTTATGATTATAGGACACACATATTTTTCAAGAGTAGGTACATTACTCTTCTTATATTATTATTATTAGTGAGATCGTAAAAACTCCATGCTATTGATGTACACACATCTCGCCTTTCATGGCTTGTTTATTTATGTACAAGATGATCTCGGGCTTCTAAATTAATCCAGCACAAAATTCATGTAGAATTTGAACGTTATGCTACACAAGGGGATCGTCCAGACACCTTCCCATTTTAAATTTATATTGAATACACAATTTTGAATCGCAAAAGACTAATGATAGGTATGGCATTTTTTATATGCCATTGCTGGTCGTGGGTATCTCCCCACAACCAAGGAAGGCCTGGAGCATACTTCACCACGCTGTTTCAATGCGTATTGGTAGTGTATTGTGATGCGGCACTTGGACTAGGATTGGGCCTAATATCCATGGGCCACTGCGACCGAAGTGGTACAAATTATATTAAAATTTATGAAATATTATTATTATTAGGTATATTTTTAATTCTGACGACGCACCAAACTTTATCTCGTTATTTGAAAGAACTAAGCGATAAGGTCCGCAGGCTTCCCTCATTAATAAACTCAAGC
>DWQK01000168.1:0-25583 GCA_018231225.1 Noctuana stator
AATCTTTAACCTACTTTGAGAATATATATAACAACTTCGCTTACTAAAAATACTCATAACAGGCAAAACTTTGAAGGTTCTTGTTAAAAGTTATATTTTTTTCACACTCAGTGTTGCAAGTAAATACAGCATATCCTACTAATAAATTGTAAATTAAATATGTTTTTTTTTTTACTAATATACGCAATTTCTGAGGACTGATATTTTTTTATCGTTTATGAGTAGGTAACAAAACGAACGAATAAGTGGCCTTGATTAGGAGAAGTTATATCTGTGCTAATTAGTGGATGCTTTGTTACTCATGAGGCCTGAGATGGCCGCCTCAAATAACGTTTCCGGAAACCGCCTTCCCCATGCGAAACACAAGAAGTTACCACAAGACTTGCTCCACAGCATGGTAGTGCATCTTTTAATTTCGTAGACTAGCTTATCAAAACACAATAATTGCTTCTAGGTAAAAATGGACGGGCCGATGATACCTCCTCTGTCCATCTAGTCCATGCTGCATAAGTGTATTAACATTTTAACCTACCTTTGTTGGTCTATAGGCACGTCAGAGGCGGCGTCGAATGGCGGTGGAAACTCTTCGATGTTGGAGGTGAGCACTGCCGCTAGTTGCGGCCGCACTTCCTCCCACGCGGCCGTTTCCTTCCGTTCCGATGCTTTTGACTTCGCCGTTCGGACTGTCTTTTCTGTTATTATGAATATGCTTTTATAAATACGTAAGGAATCAATGGTATCATAACGTTTTTCCAGGTATACGACATATATTTGACGTCATGAGTGGTGTAGTGGTTACCACGCCAGTCCACTATACAAAGGGGTCCCGGGTTCGATACCCGGCGGGGCACAAATTTAAATGATGAATTTGGATTTCTGTTCTCGGTCTGGGTGTTTGTGTATTTGTGTTTGTGTGTGTCCATGGCACCCACGACACAGATAATCCTAGCGTGGGCCTGTGAGTGTGAAGCGTTATTTATTTATTGTTTATATCATAACTCAGTCAAGTTTGGACGGTCCAAACTTATATGTATCACAGCCTCAGTGTCACATCAAAGTGTCAATGTAAGCGTTTTTGATACGATACGTTGCGGTAGTTTCCCCGTGTGGTTAGGTAGGTTAAGTGCCTTTACTAAAAACAATAGTGACACCTTGGAGCGCTTTTAAACTACTGCACGATTAGATTTCATGAACATATTTTGTTCAATTTTCTTTTCTGTTTATAACACCACCCTGTGTTTGTCTCTTGGGTCGAAATTCCCTTTTATTTGTTAGAAATTCTCTTTGTTAATGTGTAGCGCGGAAGAGGAGATGCGCCGTCTCATGTATTTCAAAGCCTAATGGCATCTGTAGGTAGGTATTTACCTAATACTGGCACGGGGCGAGTGCTGTGTGAGAGATAGTTAGGTACTCAATGCAACTAACACACTTGACAGAGTGCTACTTGCTTGCATTTCTACTTGTGTACTTAATTAAAGTGATTTAGAAAATACTGACGGGAAGATGTGACTATGTCAAGTATATTACAGAATATATTTTAGAATGTTTACAAGTATTGTGTACCTAGGTATGCACAACTTTAACATATCTATAAAAAAGAAAATTATTTTGAAAAATAGGGGTTCAAGAAATCAAAACGCTCTCGGCTTTAATTCACAATTTATGAATTCATCCTTTGTGAATACTCACCGGACGTTTGATTCTGTTGCTAATTATAGACTCTTATGATGTTACTGAAACATTAATTCATTATTTCAGCCTCGCTGGACATCAAAAGAAAACACTCCCTTTGAAAAGCGTAGTATAAACGGCACTTTAAATTACAAGTTACGAGTCCGCAGCCAACGAAAACGTGGCCATTTAATTATACTAATGAGTTGGTGAAACTCACTTTTAGATTTCGGTTTCTTGCGAACTTTTTTCTGCACCACTAGTCCGGTTTTCTTGCAGTAATGCTCCAACATTTTCAGAAACAAATGTACAGTTTCAACGAGATCCACCAAGTAAGATCTAAAAATTCGGCGGGAATAAAATGGAACATTGTAGGTACATACATACAGAAATCATAACGACTTTCAAAGAAAATTTGAGTTGAATTAAAACTAGAAAATAACATACCTTGGCATTTTGTTATCATCATAGTTCAAAAAAGTGGTCAGTATAAACTCTCTGTATTCCAGTACGTAGAAAATATTGCTTTTTAATACTTTGGCGGAGTCGTTCACGCTGGGGTCTGTGGTTTTGTCCATTACGAGTAAAGTATTAAGGAGCTCCTTGTAGGCTCTAAGCGCTAAGTGAAGTCGTCTGACCCATACTGAAAACTTTTTCTTTTCAACTTTGATCATGTCGTAGTACTTCTCTATCTGCTGTTGTACGTAATGAAACATCGGGACCGACATTGTTTCACTAAAATAAAATATTTATAGTACATATGTAAAACGATACGCTGTATACAAATAGTATATAAACTCATAAAATATGTATTTGAAAAATTTAAACATAATTTAATAATACCTACCTATCAATTGCCAAAAATCATGCTAGATAATATATTGATAAAAAAATATATTAGTAGGTTATTATAAACTTTTCCAATAACTACTCGTACCATAATTATTTTAAATTTAAATTATATATGTCCCACAATTTTGTTAAGTTACTAAAATATATTTCACCTGACCAAGCCAACTTCAAACTTATGCCCTCTGTTAAATTCCATGAAGAATTTAATAGCCCACAAATAGTATGACTCGTCGTTTTGCTGCGCCTTTGCCCTAACGAGCACATCCTTTACATAATGCATCAATGGGTTGTATGAACTATTAAGGAACTCTATACAAAATTCTTTAAGAAATAATCTGAAACGAGAAGATGTTATCTATGATTTAAGAATTGGTTCTGGAGAGAATGTGAATGCAGTCACAGGCATAGGGTTGTTTAATATAATTTGAACTGTTGAAATATATTTATTATACTTTTACTCATAAATTATACGTTTTTAAATAAAAAAAGTTACACAGAAAAGATCATAAAACATTATTTATATTCTAGTAAGGCTCGACGAGTAAAAGATTGAGAAACTTGGAAAACGGTTTAGTCCACCACACTGGCCAAATGCAGGTTTGCGGACTTTACATACATGCATTTTTAATAGGTGATAGAGAACTCCAAGTCAGGTTTTGTTTTCACAACTTTTTCCTTTACTATAGATTAAGATATAACTAATTTACACATAATATAAAAAAATTTGATGTGCATTTAAACTTTGTTCACTGGAACGGTAGACTGAATTTCAACCACTGGACAATCACTGCTGCTATTATCCTTACCTGATAGCAAAAGCTGATCTCCTTTCCAATATTCCACTTTCAACCGGCCTTCTATTCTTGGGCTTGACAAGTTTTGACTTCTTACTCCCATTGAAGTTAAGACTGGATATTTTATTTAACGGTTTCAAACTTATTAGCTCATTGTCAGATATAGATTTCATATTCTGTACAACATAAGTGCCTCCAAATCTTGAATGCCTATAACATAAATATAAGTATTACAGCAAGAAAATAGTACTTTTGCACTCTACTAATCTTATGTATATTTTTATATTTAACCCACAAATATGACCATGCCTAGTATAAGTCAATAAAAAAACTACTCTGTTCACCTTGTAGCAGAGTATTGTTTAACTTTATTCATTCTTTGTTTTGTTTCAGATATTCTCAAGGAAAGTAATTCTTGATCATCCCTCAACTTTTCATCAACACTTCTTTGTAATGCCGCATCAGCAAGGCTAGTGGGATTCTGTTCTCTTAATAAATGAGAAATTATTTCAAGAATGTGCATGAAGTATTGCTTTTCATTTTCTGAAGACATGTATAAGATTATATCTAATATTCCAGACTGATTAAGTGCCCACAGTACCTGAAAATGAGTTATATGTAATCAATAAGAGTTTTCAAATTTGTAAATTATATTTAAGATGATAGTAATAAATAAAAAATCTGTTTTTTTTTCACCTGGTCGTGTACACTGGCATCATTTTCAGGTCTCCGCTCTTTGTCAAGGTCAGCAGGAACATGCAAGACATTCCTAATAAGTATTAAAATTCTTTCTATTATAAGGCCAGTATCTTCATCTCTTTCTGACCAATCCTACAATAACATGCATAAGATGATATTAAACGAATTAAGAAGTATTGTGTTAATGTTTTATATTATATGTGTTATCTTAAGCACTGCCAGAAAAACTGTTTCAAAATGGTTGTGAGGTTAAATTACACTTACAATTTCTAGAATCTTTGCTAGTTTTTTAGCAAAAACTTGCCATATTTCAACTTTAGTAAATGCTTCTTCTTTGTAATACTGCAAATGATTGAGTATTTCTAAATAATTGTGTCTGTCAGTTCTTTCTACTGGCACTTCTTCTCTATATAACAATAACGCTGGGTTTGTTAAGTTTACAATCAGCCTGCAACAAACATGTATAGAATTTTGTTGAACTGAGAAATATGAATATTTTTTAATGCAATGACTCATAGTAATATCAACAGAAATAAGTTTTATCTTTCTGTGATTTAAAGAATTTGATGTTAAATAAAAAATTTACCTACCATTTAAGTGCAGTAGTGCAAGATTTTCTTTATGTTTTAAAAAATAGGACTAGAACTGGTACAAAAACATAAAACATATAATTTAATTTATTTATTACCTCAGTGTCACATCAAACAACTCTGGGTTCTCCCAATGGTCAACCAGCATAGGCAAAAGGTCAGTTTGTAATACTTTAGTTTGACCAAAGTGCCTTCGAATTTCATGGTCTTCCCCATCTCGACGTAGATATCTAATTAAGTCCTTAACAGTGTTAAGTGTGAAATCATCAATCATGTACTTCCCTGTTTTCTTGTTTACAGCTCCTAATGCATTGCAAGTAGCAGAAAGTTCAGCTGAGAGGAGCGAAGTCATTTTTTAATATAACCTTAATTATGTATCACATAAAAATACAGTAACGATAATACACTTGCAATACACATGGTCTATTTGCACATTTTTAGAACAGAAATAGTGTGATTTGTGTATAATAAACTGCACTTTCGATATTTACTCATCAAAATTACCGTGACATTTGATTTGACGTTTTAAAAGCCCGCCGAAAATTTGAAGCTTGAAGCTGAGCTATCTGTTGTGACAGTGTGACTTGTGTTGACTGACATTGACATCCCACTCCAATGTCTTAAATTAATTACTGTTTCCCCTTAAACATGCCATGAACAAGCCTTAAACCATAGACTAAGACGCTTTAAAAAAACCTAGGTGTTTAAAAACAGTGGTATGTTTAAATTATATGCCAATATGGTCACTTTTGTCATACATGGAGTAAATGCACGGTACAATATATTATTACAGTTTACATATTTTATAATGTTAAAGATTTATTTTAAAATATAATTATAGATTTCATATTATTATGTGACCTATGAAAGTAAGTAAAATGTAACTGAGACAGAGGATTAGGTGCCTAACTTCTAACTAAGTAGGTATCTACTATTTTATTGCGCCTATGATAAGTTCTTTAATAAGGATCAAATCTCACAATTAGACGTTACAGTGTCTTCCTACACAAGCATGAGAAGTCCAAAGAACTATTATAATATTAATAAGATTCTTTGATAGATTCTATAGACGTAGTTAAAGGGCTTGACTTGGTTCCAAATCGATCACTAAACGTGTAGAGCGTGAGTAGGTACGTCCTATGAACTACTTGAGACGATGTCGATATGAGTAATGCTGCGCTAGTTCTGATCCATTAAACAAATAGACCGTCATACGCCATACCCATTGCATAATGAATGCAACCATCTAAGCGTCACTCACAACTGTGTAGGGATTTCTTTACTTAACTGGAAGGACTTGCAGTATTTACCTAGATACCCAGACCATGACGAAGTTTACTACTAGGTACCTAGGTACTATAATTAGAGACGGAGGCGGGGTTAAGCGATTTGTACTTATTAAAATGTATATAGACACTTAAGCACTTACTAGTGTACCATTTAATGATAAAACTTTTTAAAGTCTGTAAAGATATTGTGCTTGTAGGTATTTGTAAAGAAAGACGAGTCATCATAATTGTTTGATTGTGTTTTTATAGCTCTAACTATTTTAACTATTAGGTACCTCAGATCAAAATAAATTGCTAGTCGCATGTCGGAATTGTTGGTCGCCAATAAAATTATTAATCTATGAAACTACATAAAGTCACGGACCGACGGACTGATCTCTCAATTCCAATGTATGAACTTAAGCTTCGACGGTTGCAACTAACAACTGTATTTCGATGTTGGTATTAAGGTAACGTAATCCTGGCCATTGATGTCGTGCCAGAATTCATCCTGAAGGGAGACTGGCTTCAGGCCAAGGAAAATAAGCACAATCGCTACTCTATCTCTGTAATAGTACCTATCGATTTTGCTTTTGGTAACTTAAAACTCTATTTCATATATGAAATGTGAGTAACTCACACGTATTTTGAACAAGATTTTTCTTTGTGTATCTAGTAAATTGAGTCAAAATATTTCAATATTACGTTACATGAATGATCAGGATCACGTAAGTCTCACATTCACGTGGCTAAAATAATTCTGAGGTCTTATAGAAATGTTTGGTGTCTCCTATTACTGTGATCCTCGGTATTCTAGTCACGTGTAGGTACAGACCAAGTCGAAGTTTGTTGAAGCTATTTGTGGCTATTGGAATCTGCTGAAAATAATGTTCTTTTTTTATTACATATTCTGTGAATCTTGCACATAGAAGCGTCTTTAACATTGTCTATGGACATCTGTATTTTTTTTAATAATCACGTAGCATTTATATATGAACTGCTGCTGTGGCGTTGTAGGCGTTAAATTTAGCAATATTATATCATATTATATAAAATATGTACCTTACATAAAAGACATTTAAGCTTTTACCTACATTGCTTCAAGAAAATTTTATTTTTTATTTTTACCTACAAACTGTTGTGCACCTTTATAAATTTGTTACCCATCTGCGTATTAGAAATGAATCAGGTGTTGTTCGGTGAATTAGTAATTTTGTGAGAAGACAGGCCTGAAATGCCTGAGAGTTTTTTTTTTACAAAATTCTCGAAAGCAATGTCAAGTCTACGTCGTACTTAGCTAGCGGACTGATGGCGTTCATGGTGGATGGTGGACTATAGTAGACATATCTTTTATTTTAGAGAAGAATTTTGTAATACGCGGCGCAAAATCATAGACGTTAATGTAATAAATTCCTTACAGAAAAAAATCACTTATTACTATATAGCAACATAAAAACTGTCATAGTTAGGAGTCCATAGAGATAAATGAAAAGAAGTGAAACGGCGGCTTTTTGTATGGCAGAGTGCTTCGTTCGAGCCCCTTTGTGGATCTTTCTGCGCGAACTAAACATAAGTACTCTCTTTATTTTGTAGGACGTATAATGGTTTACAGGAAGTAATGCTTTCAATTGTGAATAAAATTCTTGAGTTTACCATTAGTATATTAATAATAATAATTTTTTTTGGGAAATTTATATACACTTCTATGACATGTGAAAACTATCTATAAGGCAATACATACATACGAGTACATAGGTAAGTTATTTTTTTACAGAGCAAACAGCGCTAACAGCTTATGCAACGCACGCATCAAAAGCCGCGTGGATTTAGATTATTTTATATCTTTTAAATACCATGGCATTCCTCGTTCAGGAATAAAAAATATCCTGTCTGTTATAACTTGGATATAATAATAATATGGTCTGTATTTCAAATTTGACAAAAACCCGTTTAGTTGTTGCCCTTGAAGTAATAGCTATCAATATTACGACCGTATGAGGATAACATAATAATAAGAGATTTAGACGACAACTTGACGAAAAGGAAAATCTATTTGCTCACCATTTTTCTTTTGTATTAAAGCACTTTCTGTAGTCGTACAACTTTTGCGAGAAATAAAAAGGGTTTTTCTACCCTCTACTGTTAAGATACGAAAAGATTCCATGCTCTTTGGGGACCGCCACGTACAATGAGTATAACTTAATGAAAGTAGAATTCACTTCTCGCAATTTCCATAAAAGTTTCTTACGTTATGTAAAACCAAATTGTTTTAAAATGAGCTAATATTGTAAACTTGAGCATATAAAATATAAAACATATTAAATATTTTACACCCTTTATCCGTCTACGAGAAAACTAATATCGCGATGTTATCATTATCAGTACCTATCACTATTCATAAAGTTTCTTGGCTATGAATAAAAGACTGGGACGATAAAAGCATCTTGTTAACGTAAATAGCTTGTACGTAAGCAATGGGATGAATTGTGTGCACACGTTAAAAGCGCACTATAGTAGGTATAGATACCTACGATATCATAAAACAAAACACTCGTGACAAAGAAACTTGAGAAGGTACTAGATATGTAGCTAGACTACAAAATTTTACATCATAAGAGTGAACGTAGAAGTAAGAACCTTATTTTATTGCTTTGGGTGATTTCAGGTAATTGTAGGTAATTTTACCGGCGGCACGTGCTGCTATTGAAGTTTTTACACCTAGCTGTGTGTAAAATGTACTGGTACAGATTTTTATAAAATTTATTATAACTAGAGTATGAATTAATAAATTTAGATTCCCTGTATCGTGGATGTAATGGAAACATTCAATGACAACTTTCGAACAATTTGAGAACAGATATTCATCATTGAAACATCTGCCCCGCTGGGAATCGAAGCCTGCGACCCTACAAATGCCAGTCCAGAATAATAGCTACTACACATCGTCGTGTACGACCTGAGGCAACATATTCAGAATGTAAATTTACCAAGCTACAGCGCATATTTACCCCACACAGGACGAAATTAGCTATTTAATATATACTCGTAATTTATCCAACAAATAATAAAATAAGCAGTGTGCTTTACTCTGTAAAAATGATGCAACAAATTGAACAGAATAAAATGTATTATTTCAATATACTCGTACCTAATTACAGTATCATAACAGAATGTCCTTGGAAATACCTTGGAAGAGAATATAAGCTCTCTTAAAAATGTAACAAAATTTTTAACGTACTGACGCAACCAAGTCGTCAATCAAGCTGAAAGGACAATAAAAGGAGAGGTCATCCGTCCACCGCACTCCAGACGCAGGAATGTAATCAAGACATTTGTCAACTTACAAGCGGAGACATCCTTCACTCGAACAAACCCAGGCCTTGCTACATACGTGTAATATACAGATAGGTACAGGAGAAATTTTGAAAGATTAATGCGCATCATGCTTCAAAATGTAAAGCAAAATAGGGGTTTTGTAAGTAACAAGATAAGCAATAAGAAGCCAAATATATTTTTATCGTTTATGAGTAGCAAACAAGCATGCAGGCCACCTGATGTTAAGTAGGCACTGCAACCCATGGACAATCAAGTCCAACCTCAAATAGGAGCGAAGTCCTATCTGAGATCATACGTGGCGGCGTTGCTTCTCACGAGGACTGAGATGGTCTCCTCAAATATAGCGTGTTTATGTGACTACTTGATCTTTCTTAACACTGCCTAATACGTTGAAAATTGAAAAACTTTCCTGTTTAACTATGTTCATTCAAGCTTTTCCAGGCGCAATAAAGTGACCAAAACATTCGTCAGATCAACACGAGAGACATCCATAAGCAGAACCCAAAGCAGAGCTTACCACGTGCTCAGTAAGATTGATTACTTTTACGTTTGACAGGAACATGGGCTGCCATTTTTGCCTTGTGTGATTTTACTGAAATGGTACATTTTTACTATAAGATGGTACATGTATCCTTTTTTCATAAAAAAACATTGCCACTTGCCAAAACAGCGTTATAGAGCGTACGTACTTATATTAAAACAGAGAAAATAATGTAGTCTTTAGTTATTTATACCTAGTATCCAACCTATTAGGTTTGTCAACTACAGAAACGCCGTTTCATAGAGGGTATTTTAGTAATCAGATTTATAACAAACATGTATCTTAATAAATAATGTTACGAGTAGCATCTTAACTCACGGCCAACGGGATAAAGTTTGTACCTACTCATGGGCAACGATGCACGATGTTAAACGGTCCTCATTTTTCTATAGTTGGAGGAAAATTGCTGTCGTATTTCCGGCTCACATGTCCTTAAGCTGGAGACAACGAGATTATCCGCGGGGAAATAAAATGGAGTCACGAGAATCATCAATCTTTGCCCTTGCCATCCTTAAACGAAACTAATAAAAATGGTATCTTATTATTGGAAAAGCCCTGTTGACTAATGTAGTAGTACTTGTAGCTTCCATTGACATTTATGCCCGTTTTTGTGTCTCTTTAACGTATTCATGTTCGTGTTATGTTATATTCTTACTTCTTCTAGACTCTTACTATGTTAGGTATACTAACTTATTTATTCAATTTATCAAGAGAAACCCAGTTACTATATAATAACGCCCTTCGGTTATGATCAATAGTTTAAGTGCTAAATAAGTAATATCAAAAAAGTATGACGTTTAATAGTGGAAGTAGAGTAATAAAAGCAATTATAGGGGCATAAGTAAAAGTTGGCCGCGGGCCCGCAGCCGTCGCGCGTCGCTCTAGCAGCAACTTTGTCAATTATAACTAAGGTGACTATGTTTGCAAACTTCATTGCAAAAATACTGAGTACTCTAAGATTCTTAATTATGACGATTTCAACTCAAAACTTTAAATGTGCTTCTGAAGCAGTTTTTTATTTTTTAACACCCAACTACCGGCTGATTAAACTTAACATCAGGTGATCTGCATAATGTTTGCTACTCACGTATGATAACAAATATAGGGACAGTAGAAGTTGTCTATCAAAATCAACATTTTAAATCCTACCTATATAAAACAAACACTTATAATACATAATATGTTTTAAGAGTGCGTCCCGTCTGAACGAACTCAGTGCAAGTTGTACAATCGGATTAAAGTACACAACTAGCAAAGACGGGGGTAGCTTTATAAGCCTGGTGTAATACCAAGGGCGTCGAGTGTATTTCTAATCACGGCTGCAAGACAGTTTCCGAGAGGCCGGGTGTGCGGGCACCCTGTTAATAGCGAAAGTACCCCACTAAGAGGCGCCGCTAGGTCTTATCTTGCCTCTTCCGTCGCCGCTGACTTACATTTAATTGTCGAAGTTTTATTGTAGCCGTCCTAATTACGATATTAGAAGCGAAGATCAGATACTGTCTCTTTGAGTAACGTCGCTTTTGATACTGGGTTAATGCTTTCCTCTTAGGATAACGCAGGTAGGTTTGTGTTTATTGTCGCGTTAAATGTAAGTAACTTTAACCCCACATTTTATCGCGTTCTAAATTATGTGCGTATGGTAATATAAAGATTTTCACAATTTTGCTTATACATATTTGATTTTCAATATAACTTTAGTATTTAAATTACCTTTATTATATAGAGTTTCAGTGGACTATAAGCGTAATATGTAGCAATGAAAGCGCTATATAATTTCAAATTTTAGCTCCCCACTCAACTCAATTTTTATATACAATTATTATTATATTCAATGATCTACTTAAATGTGCATTGCAAAGTTTTAATTATAAAATTACTTGTATACCTCGTGGTGTTTTTGTCTCCAGTATCCATAAACAAACCATAACAAGTCAGTTAAGTGCAAAAGCATAAAATTTTAAAACGCACGCATCTTTAAATCGGGAATCGGGCCATGCAACGTGGAACAGCAGTCCGGAGAACAATTCAATTTACTTTTATAGCCCAGGCTGATCCCGCTGCGGATCGGCTCGTTGCTGAGACCGAGCGGGAACTAATCATCGCCCCACAACTGGTTCGATATCCACGTCTCAAAACTTGTTTCGAGTAACCGCTGGATTCGTTGGAATCCATACATTACAATTGTCAAAACTTTCTGCCCCTTAAATATTAAATAATATTAAAAGTCGTATAATCGTATAAAAGAAATAGGTATTTAATTGGATTTTTTTCACCTACCTAACGTAGCAACACAGAGCAGTAGGTAAATTTTATGCGTATTTATCTTCTTTAACTCAGTAGTTGTCTTGTCAGTTTCTTGCCTTCGAGTAAATCACTGATGTAAACTTAGAAACCAAAGTAGTTTGAAAAATGGTTCTCTAAGGAGAACCCTCCTTTTTCGTCCTTCTTTCTTACTCTTACCTAAAGTACAATTTCCTCAATTTGCTCTAAGAAACGTGCACAGTAAGATACTTTCGGGACTCACGTAGATGTCTCGAAAATTAGGTTTGTAATTCGTCTGCTCGCATAATTTTGCTGACGAAAAAAGATTATAAAAATTAAACTATTTTGAATAGGTATGTATGTATGTATAAAATATTTTCGCTTAACAAATGAAAGTAAGTATGTAAATACTGAGTTTGCTAGCTTCATTTGTTTATTTTATCTGCTTCTACTAACTGCTATAAAACTAACTTGAAATGGAAGATAATGTTAGTATAATGGTAGGTATTTTATTTCTAGAATCATATTTCAAATAGTTATCTTTAAACGTAAAGCATATTTACCAACTGAACAAAATGTTTTGTTTTTCAGCTTTTATTTCAGTACTGTATCTTGCTTATCTTAAAGTTTGCGAAATATAAGTAACCACAGGTAAATAACTGTTGTTCTCATTGTAGACATTTCGCTTTTGTAATGAAGAAATAAGGATGATACTAACAACTGCTACTTTTAGTTTTATATCCTTAGGTACATACTTACTACATGTTTTGGTACTCACATATATTTACGTGTTCGTTTACGTTTTGGTTTCAGATTTCAAGAAAAACAATTCCAATATAGGTACATAAATTTAGACCTAGAAATAATTGCATCATCCATGCAGCAATGTAGGGAGCTACTTATCACAACTTCTTTTTATATGAAAGAATTAGAAAACTAGTTTACAGACCACCTAGTGTCAAGTGGTCTTTGCAAACCATAGAGATAAATATATTGAATCTCAGAGAGTAGGTACTATGTTTGTTTATTTTATCTGAGCTGAGTACAGAGTATTGGAACAAACAAAACCCTAAAAATTTATACCACCTGTAAACGCGGTATTAATTAACGTGTATAAAATGTTCACCTGGTTCACGAGCAATTTGGTAGTTCAAAACTAAAGAGAAACAATTCAAAATACTCCGCAATTGTCAATTAGTCTTCGTTAGTGCGTCTGGACGGACCAAACGAATTATTCAGTTTAAAGTTGGACCATAATGGCTATTCTGTGTTCAGGGATTTATACAATTAACTGGTTACGTTTGTATACCGCTCAAAGTGCTTAAACGTTTAGTCATATTTTTCTTCGTGTTTTATTATAGATCTAGAACAGTAGATCTATATTTATATTCAATCAGTTTTGTTATTAAATGGTTCGTAAGTGTCTAGACACATTTCTAAAATTACAAATGGCTAACTCACGTGTAATTTTCGGGATTCTTTTTTATATGAAATGGTTAACTTTTCAGGTAACAACCTGATAGGTAACGCATATTATTATATTGAACGCAATATATTGTAGCTCGCCGCAGTAAAGGTGTTAAAGCGGAATTTTAAATAGCTTAGAAAATAATATTAACGTTAGCGTACCGACTCACCATTACTGTATCCGTATTGGAGCAGCTTTATAAAAAAAGTACTGCCTAATAATTATTTTCCACCCATGCAATAATTTGTACGTTAATTATTTTTACTTTTAACTTTATTAATTGGAGGTTTACGTTATTTAAATGACGATTAATATTGGTAGTATAAGCTTAATAGGTAATAAAGCAGTGTGTTGTTATGTTCCTACTGAGTAATGTTCCTCGTATGTGCGTCGTAGCGGTCGCAACCACAACGCGTCACTCAAGTTCGCGCGCCCAACCGCATATCTGTATAATTTGGAGCCACTTTGTACACTGGAATCAGAACACAATTACATTTTAGTTAGGTACCTACTTACGAGTCCATATACAGTTGTAAATTTCACTAATTTCAGATTTAGATTCATGTCGCAGTAGCAATTATGTTCAACTATTGTAATTAAAAAACTTTATTGTATTAATTCATGTTAAACTACTATAAAGTATTCTACTTACTATAACAAGTAAGAATTTTTTGATGGTCAATCCAATGAATTATCGACTTGTTTGTTGACTTGTTTGTAATAATGGTTATTTCTTGTAAAAATATCCTGTGAATTTCTTGTGAAAGTTTATCAAGAGTTTATATATGGAAACTACAATTTCTCAATTCTAAGGCACCAACACAAAGACGAAGTCGCGGGCAGAAACTAATTGTTTAACAAAAAGACCCTAAGCTGAAGTGAATACAGATTAATGTGCGGGTTGAGTCCGTCCACGGTGCGTCAATCAGGTCTTGGCGTCTAACCACACGTCAGTATTGTATTGTATAGAGCCGCTGTGTTTTACGGGCTCACGAGATAATTAAATCTCTACTTAATACCTAATTACTTTTAAACTACTTCAAAAAAAAAAACGAAGTTATCCATTACTTTTTCAGCAATAGAATGTGATATAATATACGTTATGTTTTTGGAATAAAATTAATCTCAAAACCTTGGTTGAATTCTAGTGCATGTACTAAAAATTACGGAATTAAAATGGTAAATTAAGAAATAAATCAACTCCAAAACGAAATAAACCCTTTTATACTTGATGGGTAATATTAATAAGTGCTAAAAAATCTTCCTCAAAAATAACGGTCCTTCTCTGCGACGTAGCTCTTCGGCTAACTGAAATAATACATAGTAACACGAAACAATAATACACTTCAATATCAATTTTTGGTAATTGAAGTTATTTATCTATTATTTACAGAGACTACTTAATATCTCTACCAATCCGCATTGAAGCAGCGTGGTGGAGTAAGGTTACCCAAATGTTTAGTAAGCGTAACAACAATCTTGGCTTTTATCCTAATAAAATTATATAAAAATAACAGTAAAAGAAATAAGCTTATATTTCACATTTTACGTTTTTTACATTTGCGATGTATCATAGTAATAATTATTTCAATCAAACATTTATGTAGGTACTCATATTGTATTATGATCGGATTTGCATATAATACAACTGCAGTTCCGTAGTACCAATCTATACATTCGTAATATGCACAGAGTGATAGTGGTGTATGAATATCCATTAAACGCTTATCAAACATCGTAATGCGCTCATGATAATTGTACATACACCGCCTGTTGTTATCCGCATAATCCTATTTAGCTGCTAATTAAATAGTGTCGTCTAGGGGGAAATAAAGTATATTGTATCGCTAAGCCCCATATGGCTTAAGATATGCGACGCGGAAAGCGAAAAGAAAGTGTTCGGGAGGTCACTCCGTTTTCCTTGTTTGTCTGTCAACACAAATATTGAAAATCCATTAGCAACCACCGTCGTAGCGAGAAAAAAATCTATATTAAAAATAACAATGACTTCAGCCCCTGCGAAATTTTCATTGCGAGGGGAGTTATCGGCTTCGAGGGACTATTGTGTTTATTTACTGCGTAGCAAATCGGGTTTTGCGTAATGCATCAGGTTATTATGACAAATGTATTTTTCAGTCTTCGCAACCTTCGCAACATTACAGTGCATTTAGATATAAAAAAATTTTGTGTAAGCAATACCTAATGGTATATAATTGTGACCGTAAAATTGTGAAATCAGTCAGTTTACAAACTGGCGACTAATTTGTAAACTGTACAAAATTAAAGCATTTCTTTCTGAAAAAAAAATTCATCTAATCTGAAAAGTTATCTAATCTTACATAGGCTATTATATAGTTAGGTATAACAATTTTATATAAAACAGTTTATTATAAGTGAGCCATAACTATATTTACATGTGTTTTATTTCACGTATATATATTCGTATCTATCGTAAACTGCTTTAACAATTTCGATGAAAAGTGAAAAGTTAATGTATCCGGGATCATAAGACATACTATAAATTCATGAATGAATATGCAAATATTGCTTTATCCAGCGTCCACTGCACACGGCCACGTCTGTCGCAATTAACGTATCCTGTGCGACGCGCCTACGGTTGGCTTCATTGTTGCCAATTTGTCTCGCACATTTACACTGCACTGTGCCGGCTTGCAATATGACATACTACTGTCCATTCAATAAATAGAAATATGAATATGTATTCCGTTCAGCAGCATAACGTGTAATAGCGATATTTGGTGTCACAACACAATGGCGCGCCCGAAAAAAATTTTTGCGTTTAATACATTTTCGTATTAAAAAAATTATCTAACTCGATTGACCGACGTTTTGGATAAGTACAAATTGATATCAAAAATGTTGCTCGATAAATTATTTATTAAACAATATCTACGCAGTTATAATTATGAATTTTAATTTATTTTAAAAAATTCAGATAGCTGCCGGCTGGAGTTTCTTTATTTGCGTAAGTATTGTACCTACATACATAATCGTTGCTCCTTCCATCATTCGCTATTAGTCACTTACATACTATCAATCTCTAATACAGACAGGTATATAAAAGAAAGTACACGAGTAAAATATAAATTCTTGAAGGCAGTAGATAAACCAAATGCACAAGGAAACGTCACTATCAAGCTAAATACCTACGCCGTGTCATTATTTTAATCACAACAGCAGTAATTGAGTTACTACGCTATTGTCTCGGGACCAAGTCACGTATGGAACGTTCGGGAATAAAATCTTGTTAGCTATGGTGATTGCGCCCACAACGCCTAGAAATAAGATTAGCCGGCGGATCAGTTTCCAACTGAGATGATGCGGTTTGCAGCGTAGCTATATCTGACCTAGCATATAATAGCTATAGCATGGTCTTGTGTAGCGTAGCATGGGTGTTATTCAAAACACATGACGTGTAAGGATATTTTGAAGCTACGAGTATGTAGCGAGTGTCCCTTAACCTTCGACTTTTTGAGTGTAGGTAATTAGACATATACCTACTTAGTTACATATTGCATTGTAAAGTGATTTTCATATAATAAACCAGAAATTTGATATAACGATTGTACGAACGAAACGAACGTTTTCAGAATATACGGAACAACTCAGCGACGTTGTATTTTTATCTTCCTCTGCGATTGAAAAAATGAATGGTACATATATTGTTAAGATTTTATGTGTTACTTATGAGGTTATCTAAAACCTGAATGTATGAACACGTGTAGCTATAAGGTACCTGTGCATCCAAATCAGTCTACATAAATAAGTTTGAGTTTGAAACTCGCCTCGTGGAATTACAAAATCTAATTTACGAATTTCACACTAGAAGATTCGACGTACAGGATGTCTCTGTGGAAATACTCCAGTCCTTTCAGCTCAGTGCTCGTGTTCCTTTCTAATGCGCAAATATTTGTTTTTATCTAGGGTGAGCCTGAAACTTTGTTTATTATAAATTATTTATATATAATTTAAAAAACTAGCTTACTTTGAATCCATTTTGTTCATTTGTTCATCTTTATACGGATGGTGTTTTCGGGTAGCTTCTAAAAGACTAGTTTTTTTTGCTTTTCTACTAGTTAGGTACTATTGATAATATTAAATTTGAAATTTTATCATTATGATTAAACAAAAATCTACTCTATTTAACATATAAATGTTTTACTTTGCTAGTTTTAATAACATGCAGTCTAAATTGAAGGTTTACTTCAATCTAAATTTAGAAAATAGTTATCTGTTATAGGTGATTACATTTTTAAAAAGATTTAAGAACTTTTAAACCATTCTTTGAAAAGTAAATAAGTTTCGAAAGTTTAGATGCTTTTTTGCTGAATAAATAGGATACGGGGATTTTAAAATCATTCACGATAACGGCAGTCCATTGGGGACGAAATGAGATTTTTAATTCCATTTATCTAAGGATATAATCCTAAAGAAGTGCTCTTTAGAGATTCGATTTCGGATTTCGATTGGTTTGAATATTTCACTTTAAGCAAGTGATTTTGTTACTACCTAAATAAGTAAATAAAAACATACCAACCTGTTGCAAAACGTAGTAAATACTGATTTAAACTCTATTTGCCTTTGAAAGAAGAGCTAGGTTCCGCAAGGGGATGTCAAGAAATGGATAGTGTTTAAACGTACTAGATAGAAGACACATGGTTATTTCTACAAATATTTGTCTAAACATTACATCACAGCAAAAAAAAACATACATAATATAATTCTTTTATAATCGGTACATTAACAAAGTTATTAAATTGCCACTCTTATATTCACGGTAGGTAAATAAGGTCTGTGTTATGACAAATACATATGAGTTTAGTTACAATTTATATTCTCAGCATCGCAGCAGTTTTATCTATGATTCTGAGGCAATAACAAGAAAATTGCGCTGCCCACGTATTATTCCTACCTACATATCAGAGTGATTTATACGAGGAAATTCATAAGTAGGCACGAAGCAAATATATGTTGTTGACGTACGATTTTATCATGAATATTCTTCTATAAAGTTCCGCGTTACATAATATCTGTGATATATGTAAGAACATATACCACAGATATTATGTTTTTTACGATCAAAGAATACTAGTAAATCTCTTACTTGCGCTTCGAGGACCTAGCTCTATAAACGTACGCATGTTGCCAAATCATATTACTTTTGTTAGGGTAAACGAAATTCAATTTACGATGTATAAAAATATTCCTCTTTGTTTACATTTATTTGCCCTATTTTATTTCGTTTCTCTAAAAACTTATTAAAGCAAAAAATGTAGATATATTTCCTAAACAGCATAAATATTTTTAAGAGGTAAGGTTAAAAGCCAATTTAATTAATAAACATGACATTCAGTTTTCACAATGGAATGGTCTAACCCATTTAATATTTCTTTGAAGACTGTCGACATTAGAAAATTATTATTAATTAGATAATTAAGGAATAATATTAATGCTATATGAAAATGGCCATCCTTTGTACAGATATTACTTGTAAAGTTAGTCAAAAAATATATTTTACTCATTTCGCAAATAAAATGATTGATTGACGTACCGGAAATATTATGTAGAACGTTACACCTTTTTAATTGTCATATCCATCTACCTATTCCACATGAATGCATTGATATTTAAGTAACTACTTATTGCACCAGATAATAATTTTAATTTTCTATGGCAGACTCAAGAGATATCGAGCAAAGCTCGGTTTACCAGTTACTTACTACTGCTAAACTGTTAAAGAGCAAATGTCATGTGGGTGTTAGTTCTTCAATTAAATTAAATGTAAAAAGTGTTATTTCACACCTAAATCTATGTAGCCTACCTCAGTAGGTAGGAAACTTAAGCCCCTTTTCATACATAAATATGATCGGCATCGGCTGTACAGATTGTATCGTACCGGCACGTATTCCAAGATTAATTTATAACAATAAATCAATTTTCCTGGACGTATTACAGAGCGTTTCTAAGTCATTTTCAGGCAATTTCCGTTATTAAGCGCGTCTTCATTCGGTGTTATTGTTTAGGGCTCGATGTAAATTAGTTGGCGGGTGGGCTTCAAAAGGAAATCCTATTAATTATTCCCCTAGAGTGAATATTAGCTAATGATGAACACTAAATTATTCGCAGCAAACCAATGTTAGAACAATAAAATAATGAAGTCATTCATATTTAAAAGGTCAATTAAATATGTAACAGAATTATACCATAGATACCTTTATCGTTCACTTCAATAAAATTATTTGGGCAAAAGACATTAATTAATACGTGATTAAGGCTCAGTCAAGGGAGATACATTTACTTAGGGACATATTCAGACCTTCTTTTGTCAGTGTAGCAAGGCGTATATAAATTGAATAAGCGTAGCATTAATTCAGAACATCTAACTTTGGTAATGGCGTAGGCGTATCACAATTACGTCGCCACAGATCGTCCTCTGATGTGAGGAAGGACCAACCTACATAAACATTAGCACAAGTTAAATTAATTTGTCATTCACTCTGTTTGTGGACGCAATAACGATAATGCAAGTTTTGTTCTATATAAATAACTAGCGACCCGCCCCGGCTTCGCACGGGTGCAATGCTGATACTAAATACACTACAGAAAAACTGTGAAAGTTTATACATATAAACCTTTCTCTTCAATCACTCTATCTATTAAAAAAACCGCATCAAAATCCGTTGCGAAGTTTTAAAGATTTAAGCATACATAGGGACAGAGAAAGTAACTTTGTTTTATAAATACTTTGTAGTGATAAATGAATATTATACAAATTATATAACATTGGAATAGATTTTAAAGGTAGTATAATACTTAAATTAGACGTAAATGTAGACGTAGCAGTGACTTCGTAGTATCAGGTGCAGGAGGCCTGCAAGCCAGTTTGCTGTTCATGAACAATAGAAACACACACACAAATATTCACATAAAATAATAAAGACATACTAGATTTCCATACAACCGCCATCCGGGATTAGATAGCATAAAACAAGCGCATCTGACAAGCTTTCGTTTCCGTGGCGTAATAGAATCAACATCGTGTGCTACTCGACACAATGGCTGCTATGAATACCTAACGAGACATTAGCCCGCATATGTTGCGAGCGCTTATTAACTACACAAATATTTATCCTCGACAGCGGACTCAAACAAGGCCAAGCAGGGCCCTAGAGAGCGCCCTCCCTCGACTTAATAGTGCTGTTAAAATGATCGCATCGTAAACCTGAACACTTACAAATCCAATTAAGTGTAAGGGGCTTACACTTCGAAGGTAATTAAAATCATATTACAGTACCAAAACAATCCGACCAATTGTAATGATTTAGATATAATGAATATTTATACTGTATGTAGATTTACAAAATTATATTATATATTATAATATTAAGAGTCACATGGGACGGCAAATGTTAATTTAATCATACTCTCCATTTACATATAGAGCCCTCAAATAATATAGTAATGCAAGCGAGCATATCCCCGCTACTGATATATCTTGTTCAGTACTATCGTATAGTGTATTATCTATGGTACAATCACTACAACACATACCTTTAATGGACAAAAGAATTGGATGTCAAAGAAAATAAAATATAGGTACCTATGTAGACACGAGAGTACGGGGGTGCCCATTGTTAAGAAGAGATTACCGCTTTCTATTTATGGTCCCGATAAATTATACCTTTTTCCGTACTTTCTATACAAACGAGAATTGTTAAAACATTGAAATATTGTTATATATCTAGTTATAACTTACAAATAAATATTTACAAGCAATATTTATAAAGTTCACTCTTGGCATCTTATTCCAACTATAATTCCACTACTACAATAATACTATTATTTAATATTAGAATCTATCATTTTCAGCATCGATTATTACGGACGCCAGAAATCGATGGTTTGAAGTAGACTGCGTTTTTCAATTGTCTTTTTGTTATAGTTTATTTACTTAAGGCGTATTATTCTAAAAAGATGTAAGCGAGGACTGACATTATTATCGCATTAATTAATATCTCCAATTAAAGAAGTAAAAGAGTTCCGTTATTTAGATTACAAGATCAATATCAGCTCCAATTCGAACAGAACGCTCAAATGCTATTTGAGTGCCTTTGAATTTTTTGGAAGTTCATGGATATCGATTTCCTAATTGATCTAAATTCTAAAAAGTTATCTTTCAACGTTGACTAGGTACATAAAAAACGTTGACAAATTGAAAATTTGTTTTTTTTTTGTTGGGTAATTGAACTGGCACAAATATAACATAAGATTGAAAAAAATTAGGATACGTAGGGTCGTAGGTAGGCGTATAACAAGGTATTTAAGCTGAAATTACGCTACACTCCAGTCCAACCATTGCTGTAAATAACGCTCTATCTCCGAAGCGCCGCGCCGCGAGCTGCCAAATTGCTTGGCAGCCTCTTTCAGACTTCCTCTTTGAATAATATTATAACTATTATTCAAAGAGAACCAAACAACAAAACAAATAAATTAGTGTAATAATATTTTCAATTTTATTGCACTTTTTCGGCTTTCGAAATACACATATACTCAAAGCACTCAGCGTTTTTCTCTGGATTTTTTTTAATAATAAGTGTTGCCTTCATAAAAAAAAAAGATTTTCCAGTTCAAACTGACAACCGTCTCCTCCTTTAAGTCTTGAATTATTATGTTTATATTTTTGTTATATATTTTACAATATCTAAGTCATATGACGCCACAGTGATTGCCTATACACGTTTACTTCCAACCAACTTCAAAATATTATGAAATTATTTAAAAAAGTTTTAAATCAAAAACGCATAAAAAATAAGAAAACATTAATTTAAAAAAAAATCGCTAAAATAATTCAAAGTGGGACCTTTTTCGATTATAAAATATTAACGACTGTTCGAACATTTACTCAACGTGTTCAAGAGAATATTATTCTCAAAAGGAAACAGAAAGAAAGCTTTCCTGAAAATTACTGGTATTGTCATCGCAGCCGATGTCAGGCGCGCATAAATTATTAATTTCTAACAGACATCCTCCAAATATATAATAGATAGATTTACATTTCCATTATCTGAGTTTCCTGTTTAAATATTTGCAGCTTTTTTTTCATTTTTGCATTCATAAAAGTATCTAAGAATATGAAAACGATATATGCAAAATGTAGATATACTTCACTTACTTTATCTATTTTTGTTAATGTAATATTGATAAGGAAGCCTGGGATTTGAACTAAATCTGCCAGGCTATTCCTACTTAGTAATAGTTTTGTTTTTCGATTATAAGCAGTTCGCGGTGGAGTGGTAGTGACGCACATGCTTAGCTGTCACTTGTGCTCACTATCAGGCTTAAGCTATACTGCATAATTTATTAATAACTGGATTTTAAAGGAGTGCCGAGAGTTTTTTCCGCCGGCTTTTTTCTCCCGGCCAACCTTAGCCAAAAGGGCGCCTAATGCCGACGTACCGTCTTATTTGAAGTTCATCCATTGCATTCATACATGTAACTTAAGATGAATAAAAATTTTAGTTAATATTTATTTATTGTACTGTATATTATTTGTAACTTGTATTGTATATTATTTTATATATAAATGTCCAGAATATTGGTAAGCGAAAAAATAAATAAACAGAATATAAAGTTGTACGTTGAATTGCTTTTCGGGAACTGGCGTTCGACAACGGTATATAATATAAAACTTATTAAAAAACGGTTACAGATTTTCTATTGATCCTTTAGAAATAGCCACAATCGTAAATTATGATTTCAACTTTACATTCAACTTACAAATATAGGTACCTGCGATTTCCCAAATCGTTCATTGAAAATTAAACTGAAAGTCAGACGTGATTGTGAAAATCACTTGAGTGTTATTTGATATCGATAGGCCGTTCGAAGCCATTTTCACTTAATTAACTAACAATGAGAGAAATGAAACATACCTAAATGCTTTAGAATAAGTATGATTTTTTTAAGAAATGTATTTTTGAATTTTCACTATATAATAACAAGTACCTAATGTAGGTACAATTCTAAATATTGTATTGATATTACATGGTATGTAAACATTTTGTATACCTATTTCATTTGATCTAAGTAGTTATGAATGTGTATTTACGAGTAAGAAATTTTCAATAAAATAATACAGTTTATAAAAATCTAACATTTTTAGTTATTTTTATAGTAAAACCTTAATATGTTGATATTTCATGATATGCTTTTATTACGTTGTTACTTTGGAAAAGTACGTAAATGTCTTAAAAGCTTATTCATATTTTTAATATTGATTTTCAAGAAGTACTCATATTTTCATTTTTGTGATCAAAATTATTATTTAATTAATCATTAGACGTATAACAATGTAGGTAGTGACAAGTAAACAAGGCTAAAATTACAAAAAAGTCCACGTCTCATTAGGTGACAGCTGCGCGTCAATTAAACGTAAAATATAGTCCTTGGAGACATCCCCGCACTCCTCTTGCACCTCTCCCCCCTCGACCGCCGCAACTCTACCTCCCCCGATCTCATTAGTACAGCTCTGAATGTACAATTTGTTCTGAAACAGACACCAATTGTTACTTTTATAAGTATCGCCACTTATTTAAGGTTAACGTCGTTTTATTTCAATTAAATTGTAATCTAAATTGTTAAGAAAATTCAAGGAAATTAAATTACTTGCGTATAATTACTCCACGTTTCCATCAAATGGTTGTCCCAGCCTGTCTGTAACAGATGTAAGAATTATAATTTCTTTATTTGAATTATTATCAGTTAGATATGAATAAGAACTGTATATACCTTCGCTGTTTGTTATTTACGTTGTTATTAATTTATTTGACGGCTGTTTAAGGTTTTATTTTTCAATTGACAAAATAAAAATTAATGGAAAAAATAATTTGAATTTTGTTGCGATATAATTTATATTTTGAGTACATCAACTTATAACAATGTCAGAGGAAGTTAAGCAAATTAGACGATGTTGTCTAAAGTTAACAACAAGTTCTAACTAGCTCAGCTTTACAAAGGATTCCCTAAAGGATATCCTCTCCTAACAAAGGTAAACTGCCACAAAACAAACGTTGTAGGTTTTCAAAATTTTCTATCAAAATCTTTACTTGTATAATTTTATTCATGTAGGATTTGTAGAAATAGAAATAATTTCTAATTTCCAGGAACTTGATATAGTATTGTGCAAATTTTATTTTAATGATGACTTAGGTACATTTCAATCATCCAAATTTGATAAGATTTCGTTTCGGATTCAACGTACATAACCTATGTATCAATATAATACGAGTAAAACGCTTATATAAACACATATTGTAGTCATTATTGAGATCTAGTTGGGTCAGGAACAGGAATTGTGTAACTTTAATACTTTAAGTTGACATAGTAATATTTATTGTTAACTGAATTTATGTGTAAGGCAGGATATTTTTATATTTGAACAGTGTGTTAACTAAACGGATTTTGCGAAAGTAATCGCGGGTTAAAGCCAGGGCAATATAAAGATACCTCTTTACGGTCGTGTTGCGAGCAAGAAAGTAAGATAATACGGTTTGCTCTAAGCACACCCAATTAGCCCTCGATTATGGCTGTTCTTACTTCGAGGAAAGTGCTGAATAGATTAAGGATTACGATTTTCTTGAGGTATTGGGACAAAATATTAAGAAGATTTTGTAACAATACGTAATTGTTATTCAGGCAGGTAATGTTATTTTTATGCTTATTCACAATAACGAACGGGCATGCAGACCACCTGATATTAAGTAGTCACTGCAACCCACGTGCATCCACGTTCAACCTCAAGTACTTGCCACTAGACTTGCTTAACGGCGGGTTATAAGGGCAGCGATGGTACCTCTTATTACAAATACATTATGAAGTTCTACTATTGTATGCGTGCCAAATATTGTACCAACATAATATTGGCATTCAAGGCAAGTAAACTTACAATGGCTTCGACCCTTTTTATGTCCCACTGCTGGGAACGGGTATTTCCCCACAACCGGGGAAGGCCTGGAGCATACTCCACCACGCTGCTCTAATGCGGATTGGTGGAGATACGGGTTAGTGGCCAACCCGTGTCGG
>DWQK01000169.1:0-25576 GCA_018231225.1 Noctuana stator
TAGTGCGCACTAATTATTGATTTGTTTTCTTAATTGTAGATTTAACAACAAAAATTTTAGCCACTAAGCTGTCTCGTTCTTTCATGATTGGTGTTAATTAAATAATCGGTTAACGTAATATTTGACTGACAAGTGATTTAACTGATGAGTAATAAAAACATTAAGTAAAAATCAAAACCGATTTCAAGCTAAAAAGGAAAACAATTATTAAAAAGCAGTTACAGACTTCAATAATTCATTTTGGGGTCTTTCTATACCTATAACGTATAGAAAGAACACATTTATTTAATAAAATAAATAACATATTTATTAAAACTAAAACTAAACTAAACCATTACGAAATGGAAAGTAAAATATTCCTCTCACCTTTGTTATTCTGATATTTGTTTTACAAACAATCTGGCTTCTTCGGTTGGACTATCGAGCAATCCACTTGTCTCTGACAAGTACGAATTTGTTTTCCGCTATTTGTCATACAAACATCTATTGAGTATCTTTATTCAGGTCATAGAGCTATGACGAACGCACGAATACATACGAAGATCTGGGCTGTGTCGATTCTCTAAGTGGCTTACTGTATGTAGTGGGTATTCAAGAACCCTTAGGGCTTTCCCTCAATCATTGACGCCAATAAGCTTCAATCGACGTAATATTTAAAATGCATGCAGACCAAATGAGAAAAGAGGTTTTAAATATGCACTATGACATTTATATGTATGTTTACTAGTTCAGAACGACGCATTACAGATTCGCCTTGTCATCTATTATGAGTACATGATGTATCATTTAACACATCTGCGTTTATTGAGACTGATGTTAAAGGATTGATACACGATAACCATTATATATTTGTAGCCTACTGTACCTATACTATATTAGTGTATATTATAGGTAGTATATAATAATCGTTGCAGTTCTCATATACATAATGTACAATTTGTAGCTTATCTCCGTGATATAAGTTACCAATTTTTTATTTTTCATAAATATACAAGTAAAATGAAAAAGATCATGCAAAAGATAAAAATATAATATACTTACTCTTTGATAAACATGACTATCACTTAGCACAAATTGTTTACAATCTTCTCAAAACAATTGTTACGTACTCGTAATCTAACCTGTGTGTGGCCAGCTTAATCCAGCGATTAAGGGCGACAACAGATAAGATTTTCTCAGGTAGCCAAATTTTTTACGTCATTATGTTTCTAGTTCAATTATTGTTGTTGTATTATAATATAATATTAAATAACTATCGTCAAAATGAAAGATATTTTTTGTATCCATGTGTTGAAAAGAAGAAAAATGTTTTCGGGAGACTTTTCGAAATTTTTTTCACAATTTCTTTGGAATGCCCCCTTTATTTTTAAGCAATTTGGCTTCACAAATTCCTAGCATAGTTATAGTATCGTAAGATAAGATAATATGTGCGTAGAATTAGTTTTAGTATTCACTGTTAGGAATTTTACTACACAAAGCATCGTCCTTGATTAAAAAAACTGACATTTCCCACGGATTTTCCTAAAACCCAAATCTGCGCGAATTTTTCAAGAAACAAGGCTATTTTTCCTTTTTAATAGCTACTCATACTTCGTAAGTTCTTCGTAAGCAATCTGATTACTTGTTTGTTACTAATAGTCTTTTTCTTTTGTTTTCGCTACGTATAAGAAGTCGTACATCTTTATTATTGCCAGTTACTCTGCATAGATAATCTTTGAATCGAATCAACCATGTTTGTTTGGCTTTATCGAATGGTCGAATGATTAGCTTTTATTTTCGTTCTTATTATGAAATATTCACATAGCTCCATGTCACTTCATCCATCGTTTGGATATTTATAGATTTTTGATACATTATCGGTGTTCAAGTGGCGTGAAAATTTCCGAAACAGTTGCGCTGGATAGTTTCGGCGAGTTTTGATATGCGCTCACCCGTAAATGCGTGCGTTCGGGCCGACAGATAAGGCAAGACGAGCAGTGACCCCCGGATACAAGATGCGATAATACGAACCTACAACATGTTAAACCAAAACCCGGAAATTAGTACTGCACGACCAAGCTTAGGTATGCGTTTTGTTGAAAGGGAAACGAACTTTTCCTTTTTCGAATTTTTGTTTAGAATTTATTCCTAAATTTTAAGAACTTACTCGTAGCAAAGTAATTGACAGCTTAATTTTTGAAAATCCTATCATATCTCTACGGTCAAAGGATATTAATTGTGCCAAAAGACGACGACCTGAAAGCTATAGAAGGTCTTTGGATTCAAATTTTCAATATTTTTCTTGACATAATGCACCTAACATTAGTTCTGGTGACTTAGGGGTGTGTACTATCTTGATATAAGTTATAATGTAACTTTGCTTAATTTATCACAATATAGGGACATCAGTATTTCTATAACATTTCTATAACCATTTTTTATTCAAATCTTATCGCTTCCATTATCATTATTTTTGTATATTTCCTTTGTATACTGATATTGATTTTTGTATATTGATTGTCAAATTTATTTGTCAAACATCCGCATTATTTCTTACGAACACGAATAGGAATGTCCAATATTATGCGAGTATTCGCGAATGCAAAAGCGAATATTCGTTACATCACTAATGTGTATACATTCTACACAGTATGTATATTCATGACATTAATATTAATTATAACAGTTACTGCATGACTTGTCTACCTATGTATAAAGTTACAACTTTATTAGTTTCAATGAGATAGAAGGAATTTACGAAGAAAGATTATAAAAAATCTCTATAAATATGCATTATCTTAATTGATTTCATTTGCATGTGGAAATATGACCGTTAATTTTAAGTATGACTTGTTTTGACGTGTTAATGATTATGTGTCAAGTTTATTTGAGCCCGAAATATTTTCTAATGAATGTTTCGAAATATCACTTTCGGGTTTAAACTCTGATACTTAAAGTTTGATTAGAGACTTTATGATATTGTAGTTCGGTCAATGAATGTATCATAAATAACTTCAAATAATAATTTTTATGTGTTTTGGTGTTATCGTAATAAATATTACAAGTATTTAGTGCATTACTTTAAATGTCTCAAACATTAATGCACGTCGTAGCTTACATTATTTCAAATTTGACAGATATCTTTCGTTTTATTCTTCAGATTTAGAGGTATTTACAGTCCATAGAAGTAATAATCTAATTATTTATTCAATTTCAAAACAAACTGTAAGGCACTAAGATTTTAAGGAACTAATCTCTTACATAGTCGTTTAAAAAGTTTGATCAAACCGCCACTTTCAAAAAGTTCGCGTGAAACGCAATAGGGCTGTAGTGACCGCGTACTGTGCGTCGCGGTAACGTATGATTTCCCACCTGAACATGACACCGCCCTCACAGTTATGAAAGGACGTACGACAAATAACTAACTAATAGCAAAAACACTTACTTTACTATAAAATAGAATTCAAATTTGATTGAGAACAATGTATTTGAACCCCCGGTCAGACGGATTAGCTGAGCACGGCTGACCCTTTAAAACGATCGATTCTTTCCTTATTGTAGTGCTTTTACGCCTGTACTTCGAAATCGTTGAAGGTCTTTGAAAAATTATCATTATGCAGGCTTTTACTCCTGATTTTGGTGGGAAGGGTAATGAAATACTAAGACTGTTACGCTGGCTCAGTAAGTTTTAACGCATGCATGAAAAATGTAGTGGTAACTTACTGTGTAGGTACTAACATTTTTATTAGTAAAATTAGTAATTAATGCTTATTCTATTGCTACTTTTAATAATCTTAATGGTTGTTACATGTAAAGTTTTTAGGACATATGGTATAAGCTTTTTTAATTCAATTTTTTTTTCAAATGCTCTAATATAAATATGCAAATGCAAATAAATATAAATGCAAAAAACATCTCAAATGAAAACTTTTACTAAATTCATAGAATATTGTGGGTTTTTGAGATTATTTAACATAACTTTTATTTACTTCGATTTTAGCAATTTATTCCATAGATTAAATATAAAAATACAATTTATGTCTCAAATTCCAATACCATTGTTATCACTTCAGGGCTAACGAGTTATTTTACCATGTTTGTGAAGTTCAAGGTTCAGTTCATGAGTTCATAGAGATAGCGTTGATCAATATCAATAATGAGTAGATGGTGAGGAGACGTCATTAAAATACGGCTGGATAGGAGTGAAAAAGGAACTATTTTAAACTGATCAAGACATACCACACACATAACAAAAAAAAACATTTTAACGCGCCATTTTTAGTTTTGGCCTTACTTGTTAGTTTTAATGCTTGATGATGTATGAAGAAATTGAAAATCTGACAATCACAGGTAGAATTAACTTACAACAACGGACGGTGAGTTCTACTTTGATATATAAAAAAAATTATTACGTAAATTTTTGGGTTCTAAAGCTAACCAATGCTATTTACCAATTTGGAACATTTTTAGCCGACTTATGATTACGAGGTTCTGAACACGTCATTGACACAGAAGTTGAAAGAACTTCGGAACACAGACTATAAATAAAATTCTTAAAGTCTGTAATAAATTATTTATTACTTTTTAATTTGAAGTTAGTTTTCATCAGATATTTGTTAAAACTATTTTTTAGGTTTAATTATTATCAGTGTTTCGTCATCTTTAACATTTTATTAATATGTAGAGGCCATTTTGATTGACACTAAATGATATGTTAAGATAATATACGGTCCACTGATGACATAGTTTCGTTATTATAATTCACATTCAATCGGTAACTAGAAATTTACGCCGATATGTTGACATTTAGTTGTACTATAATCTACGACTATTACTAAGACACTAATTTATTAATAAACTAACTTATGTCGGTGTTTCACAGATGATAGGAATGTTATCGGGAAGTCAATTAGTATGTCCATCTATCACCACTATTCCCTGACTAAGGTATAATTTATACTTTTATGAGAACCAATTTCTCTACAATTATAATTTCGTTTTGATTATAGCGAGGAAACCATTACAGGCATATGTGAAAAGAACCTTAGGTATGTGTGTAAAATGAGTAACAAGTATAAATTGAAATATTTACCTAATTGTTACTAAACAAGTAGAAAATTATCTAGTTGATTATTTTATTATACAGACATAAATAATGTTTATCGTTAGTTACAGTCTTATTTACAGTGCTCAGTTCGTTACTAGTGTTATGAAATTCGCGCTGGTAGACCGATTTTCCTGAATACCTTATTCTTAATCCAATACTTATCTCCAAGGAAACATAGATTAATATTGATAACTGAAAATTTGACAACGCCGAAAGCTGAGTAACGCTCTTAGGGTAACGAGTTATGTCACCAGTGGGCAGTAGTGCCACCGTGTCGTCTCGGATAAGGAGGGAACCCTCGAGACCCGTAGTTCTGGAGACCATAGTGTTTCGGAGTAGGATGAATCTTCTGGCTGTGTTCTTCACATGGCTTCTTTACTGTTCCAGGTGGTGATCTGCGGTGCGATGCCATCGATGGTGCGGTCGGTCCGCCTCTTCAACCGGTGCTCGCACAAGTATGTCAACGTGTTCTCAAACGGCACCGTCATGGCCCGCTCCGAACAAAACGACCAACGTAAGTTTTAACGATTTTTTTTAATTTGATAAGAAAGTAAGGAAATAATTCTGGAGTTCCACCTTTGACCAATTGGAAGCTGGCGGCGATGCAGTACCTAATACCTACTGGAGGAGTAAATTTCTACTGTATACTACTCGTAAAAACTTGGAGACAGTCAAAAGCTTTGCTTAAACATGAGAGAATATTTACTATAGGTAATCTATACTATAATATACTTTTATAAGACTTCCGTATTAATTTTTTTACATATTTTCGTTCGTTCAAGTTCGCAGTTAATAAGATGGAGATGAATTAGAGTAAATAAGATGGAAGTTACTAAAGAATTCCATAAAATATAATCTAATTTAGTGCAGACACCGCCCATGCATGGAATTTTGAGTGGCTCCGATATCAATGATCGGAAAAGTGATTTAGGTTGCTACGCTGTTTCGTGGCTGTGTATCACACGATGCGTAATATCGAGGAGACTGCAATCGCCATTACTAACGCAGTGCGTAATGCGCTCGAAGGCCATTGGTTCTAATGATCTGGCTCAAATTAAGATTAATTTCATTAATTTCCAAAACGTATTTCCGCTTCTTTAAGCTTTATAAACGATTATCGGCAGTTCCATTTTGTTTTCTTTTTAATAGCTGCGCATTTAAAAATAAAATTGTTCGCTTCGAGTTTATGTTCTAACTTTTATTGTGTAGGCAGATGACGACATTAAAATTTAGAAAATTTATTTGATATTATATTTCCATCGAACCTAATCTCACTCTTTAACTGTTTTTTATTGTTTATGTTTGTCTTTGAAATCAATTAATCCAAGTTTCGCCACGCCCTCTCAATGGTGATGTTAAGCACGTTAGAACTTTCTACCTTTTACTATCTACCAAAATACTGCAACTTAAAAATTGTAGAGCTTCTCGTCATTCGTAACTTAATCTGTGGGGAATATATCGTATCCTAGTTTTATTACACTGTTTTAAGCCATTAATAATTGAAAGTTTACGTTAAGCACATCATATAAGTAAGCATAGTTCAAAGTTAAGACTTATGATTCATAAGTCCTTAACAAATCCACTCAAACCCCATTAAAAACATTTTTTCATTATACAAAACAACAGAGAGAGAGAGAATAGAAAGAGAAAGAAAGTAGAGTTTAAGTAAAGAATGCATTTGTAGCTAAACACACCGGGCTTGCCGTAATCGTATTGGCGGGTGCTAGACGTGAGAAACTATAGGAATATGTCAATACTTGAAGGGTCAGTGACCAGTGTGCAACAGGTAAGTCGTATGCAATATAGTAACGGGCATGGTCAAGCGATACGAACCAAGCACTGAGTGGGTCGCGTGAAATATGAAATTGTCCCCCAAGGACGGTTTTTACGACACCGAAACGCATAATGTTTTCCTTGTATTTGTGTTTCTTTGGCCGAGAATTGTGTAAAATAAATCTGGTTTGTTTCAGACTTTAAGTTGAAACGATGCGACTAAATCTAAAGTGTCAAGTTGTGCTATCAATCTACCTACTGGGATTATTTTATAACAATTGAGCAAACCTATCGATATAGATTTCATTTACATTTTAACATTTACGAATTATTTATAATTATGGGCAACCCCATTAATAAAAATAGTGCAGAAGTTGTAAAGTATTAGTGAGATAATTATTTTATCAGTTTTCATAACACTATTTTTAGGGTACCACCTATATACTAAGAATATATATTATTTTATTACTCATATTTTCTTGTGAATCTCTTCTCAATCTTCAATATTGCTCTGAAAATAATATGATATGAATTTTATCTGCCCAAGTTTGAATTAGCGAAAGCATTAAGTGTAGGTACGTCTAGAGTTTACACTCATGTAATATGTGACCGTCAAATTACTCAATGTTTGTGCAGTAAGGCACGTAACTATTTAGCAGTCGTCTGTTTAAATAAAAAGTCCTTTCACCGTACTTTATTTTGTTCCGCGACTTGTGATTTGCGGTTTGAACAAAAAATTATCGTAAGCGCCTTTACGATCGGAGCGGTGGACGTAAAGGATTTTTTTTTATTAAAAATAAGTAAAGGAATGTGCTTATTCTCCTTTTAAATGTGAGTAATCCTTTCCAAAAATATGCAAACGAACGTGATAAACGACGACGATAAGGATTGCAGGCGCCAGTGATATACCTATAGGTAGGTATAAGATTTTAAATGTCGTAATATAGCCCCACAAGGGATTTTTAACTCTATGTACGGGTCAATAGACACAAATTAGTCATTATCTTTGTCGTGTCCTCTACGTGCACTACAAAATGCATCGTCAGATCATTATAAAGTTCATATTACGTGTGACACAGGCATGCCTGACCTAATAAATACTGTCGCTCGTTTCAATCAGCAAATGTTTCATTCGAGTAAACATAGTGTCTAATTGAATTTTATTAAAACATCAAGTCACATACAGGGTTTGAGGTGGAAATGAATTAATCAAGTAACGCGATTCACAACCGCTTAAAAAATTTGAAAATGATGATTTGTAGATATAATTATGGCTAGGAGTATTAAAGTTAAATAAACATAATAATATGCTAGCAACCCCTTTATGGCCCAGTGGGCATACTGGTCTGCGCGGGCTCCTCCCTGCCTCGGGAAGGCCTGGAGTATACACCACCACACTGATCTGCTTCCGTTTGGTGGAGAATGTGGAGATACTGTCAACCCGTATCGCATGTTTTCAAACCGGATAAAGGGCTTCCACTGGTTTTAACGACTGTTATCTGTCGATAACAACCCGGACCTATGACTTAACGTGCCCTCCGAAACACGGAAGTGCGAAATATAAGGAAAGCGTTATTTGCAAGTGTGCATGAAATATATTATTATGCACTTTCATGCACACTTGCGATCAACACTACCAGCATGACTATGCGTGACTATGCGCACTAAATAAATTTATAATTCTTAAAAATTTTATTTAGACTTCACAAGGTTAATTACGGTACCTACATTTTGAGGTTATTCAAAAACTTTTGTTAAAAATATTTGTTAAGAGAAATACAAATATTAGTTTACGCCCATAACATCATTCGTATCTACGAGTATAAGAGAGCCATTAATTTAATGTGAACAATAATAGTGTGAGAATAAACATTATTGTTAATAAAAAAATTTAATCACTTGACCCGTGTTACTGCGTGTTAGTTGTGAAGCAATAAAATAAACTCAAGCCAATATTAAATTTAATGATTAAATATTGCATCGCCAGTTACTACTGATCTCTTTCGAATGTCTTTGTTAAAAAGAATACTAATGATTCAGAGGTCTTACTTCTTTTGTCGTGTGATAGCTCGTTCGACGCCTCCGACACATTGCACCGCCTACCGTCGAATATCGCGTAATATATTTGACGCTTTTAAATTAAAATTAGATATTATCGAATTGATAAAGAAATTCAATATTTCATGTAGTTAAAACAAATGGTCCGGATAACGGGTGCGTTTGAACTTGCCGATGCCGCAGGGCATAACTAACTTAACTAGTAGTAAATGCTTTTATATGTAATTTAATTTAATTTTAATCAGACAGAAAGATTTTTTATATATTGGTGCTTTTATTTATTTCAAACGATAAGTTTTTTTTTATTATTGAAGAAAAATTTAATTTTAAATATTATACAGAATAACAATAGAAAAAAGTAAACGTTCCAAATTCAAAATAATGAAGTTATTTACCAACGGAACGTTTATCGAGTGCTTTTTTTGCATCAATTCACCGGATGAGGGTTGTCGGGACGCAAATTACAAGAAATCAATCGACGTAGGCGGTGCGGCGCCTGCCCAAATTAAGTTGTTATAGTTTAAAAATATAATAATAAAATACCCATAAGGCCCTCCGTTTCGCAAAAAACCGTGCCACACGCATGCACCCCCATTATTGTCCTATAACCTAATAAGAATTATTTACGTAATTTGAGCGCTCGGGAAAATAACAGGCTGGCGTAAAATCGATTCGGTTTTTGACTTCCACGAATAAGTTTCTATCATGTCCTTTATAGGTATAATTACTATAGTCTCGAGTGGATAGTAAATCCTTATTTAGGTGTCAATTAAGTGAACAGTTTATTTTAAATTAATGTGATTATATTTTTTGGTAGAACGAAAATATTATCTTTTGTAACATAATTATGAAAAACTTAGGAATACACTTCGCTCATTGACTCTAACACATTTAAAAATATCTGCCCGAGGGGCATAGCCGAAAGACAAGTGACATAAAGGGAATGCTGCTCTTATATTATTCTAAATTTTCAAGTCAGTAGTGTGTAACTGATGACTGATGACTTTTTGCATCATTTACCTACTGCTTACGTAGTGCCTATTTACTTTTGAAAGCACTAACTAGCTCTACGTGTTTAGTTAGTTAATTGCTGTGCCACTTATATGGGTAATTTACTGTTAAGATCTTAATATTCCACGAAATTAACAAGTGTTTCTTGACTGTCAGGTACGGAGGAAAATGTGAATATTATCCCTATGTAACTTTATAGGATTTTTTTTATTTTGAAGTGACCTTTTGTACTGTTAGCAAATTAATTGAAATTGTGCGAGGCTTGGACCCAGGGAAGTCCTAGTTTCAACTTCAAGACTATCAACGTGATATGAACTATCTACTTGAGTAAATTACCAATCTGCTAATTTAATATTTCATTTTTATAACTTTATATAAAGCAAAGATAGCAAACCTATTAAATTGTTCCTTCAATTAATTGATCCTTACATATTATTCAATACTGAGATAAGACAAACAAATTTCGTTTCCTTCACAATTTAGTTATTATGTAAATTAGTTGTTATCGCTCTACAAAATAGACAGCTTATCAATAATATTGCCTTTATTATAACAAAACGCGTTCACCACAATTGCTTGTTGGGTGGTCCGCACTCAGGGTGTTTTCAATGTAATGTCGCGAATAAAAAATATGACGCACAATGTTTAGTAAACATCGCACAATGTAGTATAAAACAGTGGAATCCGGTTGAGTTTAAGTAAATGTTTAAACAGGTACATTCCAAACGACATAGCAACAAATGGAATTTCTGGCGCCAATAATACGTATAATTAGCTCATGAATTTATTTAAAAATAATTTAGTTTAATTATTTAATTATAATTTAGTTTACGAGTCATAAATTTGCTCCGTATTTTTGCGCGTCTGAATTAAAAATTTGGTGTTAATTATTTCCGCATGTTAGATAGAATACAAAAATTAAATAAGGAAATCTATCTATCTATATCTTCTGGTAAAATGGTTACCATGCCGGTTCACCATTCGGAATATCTTGGGTTCCATTCCTAATGGGACAGAAGTTTAAATAATGAATCTAATGTTGAAATAATCAGTCAGAAGATATTTATATTTCTATTCCATATTCTATATGATGAGGAAAAGAATTACTCGTCCATATTTACCTATTATAGGCAGACTCAACCTCAAATGCATTTATCTTTGTGATGTTCGTGTTCAGTTATCAAAATAATATATGTTTGACCCGATTTCGATAGCTGTGAAAATTCCTTACTCAATCATATCGAACGATAACGCAAATACTAATATTATAAGATAGTCTTTAAAATCTAAATTATAAGATCGATTTTTCAGTATTCCTTACAAAAAAGTTATTTTTGGTTTGACACAATTTATTAGGTACGTACATACTTCGTGTGAAATTCACTTACATTATATATGTCTAGAATTGTGGTATAGTGACACCCGTGTCTTTTCAACTAGTTATTTTTTCACAAAGAATTCATTCCATTGTTAACAATTTTAGATTCCGATTATTATATTCACAACTCGATTTCTCAAGAATCAAAAAATCCAAAATGAAAAGAACATCGACCACAGGAAAAATATTTGACATTTCGATTCGAATGAAATGACTCAACTAAGGTAACATTTTCTTACAAATATTTCCAAAGAAATCGCGTTGGTCTTTTCCAATAATGTGGAATATATTTGAATAAGGCGATATGCTCAGATAGTGGAAGCGAATCATGTCCAGTATTAGTGTCAATGCCACATTGTTTGTGGTCACGTATCTAGTCTCGACGGCAATTCGATATTAGTGAGCTAATGTAGTTATTGATGCGGACTGGAGGTGTGTACCTCGATACTTCGTGGATGTATTTGGAACAAGCATACACAACACAGCTTAAGCGGGAAATCAGCTCGAGTAGAAAAGTATAGAAAACGTTTATCGATATAAAATAATATGATACCTGTTCGAAATAACTGAAAATTAATTACAGCTTGACTGTACAAACAAAACTAGTCATCCTTTATAATATTGCAGTTAGGAGATTTCTTTAAACAAATAGTCAGCATTTAACCGCAAAATCAACAGATAATAAACGTCGACTCTACTACATAATTTCTAGCCGTACACGTAGGGTTGTCAATTGCGTTAAATAATTCAGAAACGACGTAATATCTATGCAGAAATAAAAAAACCTGCTAAAGATTATTGCAACTTAAGAGAAAAATATAAACTTTTTGGAAATTGGGATTTTCAAGGAAAACTAATTCTAAATATTGAGATAGTAAAAGTAAGAAAAAATAAAAATACCTAAATATATCTTATAAAGATATAGTAAGATATTTAAATAAGAGATACAAAAAAATATAACTTGTTTATCTTAGTATTGAATAAACAATGACTATAGTAATCACTTCTGCCGGGACTTTGTCACATCTAACGACAACCGTAAAAATCTTACGACGCCTTTTATTTCTTAATATTTTGATAAGATAAAAATGCTTAAAAAATGCAGAATAATAATTGACTTGATACTGTAAGGGTTAGAATAAAAGAGACGGCTCTTAGTTTAGGAGGCCACGGTTCTCTTTGAGTTGCTACGCGAATAAAAAAGCTAAGTAAGAACTTTTGATATCTTGACATATCTTGAAATATCTAGAACCAACTGGTGCCCGCGACTTTGTCTGCGCAGAATTAGAATTTTGAACAATTCACATAATATCTTTATAAATTGTAGCCTATGTTATTCGGATATATAAGCTATATTATTATATATTATTGTGAATTGACGACCCGCGTGGTATAGTGGTTACCATGCCAGTCCACCATTCGAAGGGTACCGGGTTCGATCCCCGGCGGGGCAAAAATGTATATGATGAATTTAGATTTATGTTCTCGTTCTGGGTGTTTGTGTACTGTGCTGTGAAGCGTTAAACATTCATTAAAATCCATTCAGTAGTTTTTACGTGAAAGAGTAACAAAGATCCATCGATTCATCCATACTTACAAACTTTCGCATTCAAAATAATAGTAGGATTTTCGTAGAACGACAACCCTATGCAAGAGACTGTATAGTCGCTTGCAACAACTTGTTTCACGTTAACTAATATACGAGTAATAATTTGCTGCTGCTATCGGTTTTATCTGCAAGCAACTTTATAAGAGACTACCGCGCTACTACGATCTGAATATTCCTAAAGGTTGTAAACATTTATCTGTCAAATTTATTTCGTACAAACGTAATTTGTGGGTACTTTTAACATAATATACGTTAAATATCAACCTAGTGGACAATATGTGTGCAATTGTGTTAGAACTGGGCTTTGTAGCATCTCAAAGTTAAGTAGGGAGATAGATACCTATGTTTTAAACGAGTATTACTCGTATGTAATCACTTTGTGTATTTTATAAGTTTGACAACAAGTATCGCATAACATTAGAGACGATAAATAATAAAATGTATTCCTCTACAGAGTATTACTGTTACCTTTATAGTTCTAAGGTCTAGGTCCAGTTTAGAAACGATGCTTTTTATTTAGAGGTTTGAAGGTCAGTTTTATCATGTCATCCCCTTCTATGTATCTCCGTAATACTTCGTATACCTAACGTTACCAAGTAGAGCTTATTAAAGAATTCACTAAGTTTTCGCCAGTATTATTCTTTAACTTGCTCGCTACACTCTTGCAGTGTGACAAGACTGTAAAACTCAATAACCGTAATTTTATTTAGAAGCATAACATATGTATTTTTAAACGTACATGCACTCAAGCACCGTTTGAAAGGAATAATTAATGTTACAGTTCATAATGTACACATTTTATTGCTAATGTATGTAAATACATTTATTTAATAGCCAATATGTATTAATAATATGCTTTTATATTTTAAAATAAACATATTGACTAGAAAACATTTGTTTATTCAATTTATAGTTATTAATTGTATGTACTATATTAATGAAGGATTCTTTACCACCGCCGAATATTAACTCTAGTAACATTTAAAATTATGTTTTGATAATACTAATAGAAAGTTGGGAAAAAATATTGATAAGAGGTCATCAGACATTTTATACACTAATCTTTTGCAATGATGTTACATTATTGTACATTTGCACCGAAGGGATGCACGCGGCGATCCAAAGGAAAGCACATTAAGATCTCAGTAGGTCACGAGGTCAGTCATTTGTAGTGTGTAGAAAACTAATGCCCGCTTTTAAATGTCCTCACTATTTATGAATAGATTTTTAAATCTTTAGGCTTTTTTACAGAAACACAGAAACACTTCAAAGACGTTCTATTCACTAAACTGTACGACATTTTTTAATTAATAATTTTACGCTTTGTCTGTATGTTAAATATATAAGTTTATATCCTAATTACAATACATTTCAAGAAGCAGAACTATCAGGCTCAAGCTATACTGCATAATTTGTTATTAATCTGTAATTTATACACTTGATTTTAAAGGAGTGCCGAGAGTTTTTTCCGCCGGCTTTTTTCTCCCGGCGCACCTTAGCCAAAAGGGCGCCTAAAGCCGATGTACCGAATTATTTGACGTTCATCCAGTGTATACGTACTTGTACCTTATGATGAATAAAAATTTTGAATTTGAATTTCAACTAATCATTAATCATTTAATGAAGTAGGTAAATTTGTTTATTTCTTTTGATTATTTTTAAATTTATTAGCTTCTTCCTAGGCATATTTCTTTTACCATAGACATTCTTTGCACTGACCAACTAAGCTTACCGATGTGTAAGGCAATTTATAACTTTTTTGTACGCCATAAAAAAGTAATGGCTTTCATGTTCACGTAAGGTAAAAGCTACTGTAACTTGTACACGCAACTTTCGTTCTAAGTTGATATTCAAATACTAGTTTTCGACCTTGGCACCGCTTGGGAAAATATTTTAATGAGTGATACTGGTGAGGTGATGATGTATAAACAGTTGAGCAATGATGGCCCCAGAAAAAGTCATGGACCTAAAAGATTTATTTTAGTTAGTCTATGCCTAAACTATATCACTAAATTTGAATACTTTTGTTTATATATTATGTCAACTTTCCACTCCCAGTAAGAGATTTCATCGTGAAAAAAAAAATAGTTACTTAACTCTACTAAGTTTTACATTTATCAAATTTTTATTTGTGACAAGTTTTAGTATACAGAAACCGTTAAATAAATAATATTAATCCTAATAAATCCTTATATGTTACATGCAGAAGTGAACAGACAGGCAGCTTTTATATTTTTATATACTGAGTTAATGCCCATAATTAATGGCATACACGTATTCAATACAACGGTGTTGTATGTGGTAACGCCCATTAATTTATCACTACTAAATACAATATGTAAAGGCGGTGACCGTGTTTCGTAAAGATAAATTTTCCAACTTGTCTTTTAATGGAGATTTTTTTATTTAATTGTCATTTCAAGATAAACTAATTGCCTATTGTAACCTTTTATATATAAAGGAATACGAGTATGCTGTGGGCTAATTAATTTTGCTTAGTAGGAACTTATCTTGAAATCGGGATTTAAAAGAATAGGTGTGTAATGTAATATGATTAAAGAAATATGTCGACGTCATCCCTTATCGTCATTAATGCATACGTAAGACTATGCAATACGGATTATTACACATTAACTATTACATAAAATCGTTCACGTACATGTACGATAAAGCCTCTAAGTACGATGTGTAATTTGCAAATAAATAACTACATTTAATGCAATTACCTAAGAGAATTAGGAGACTTGTCGATTTAGAATTTTAATATAATTTTTTTTAAATTAGTGTGGAACGTAATACGTAATAAAAAAAAGTTATTTAAACAAAAATGTTTTAAAATTTATAACTTTTAAATTAAATAGGTAATTTTAAAACTTTTGAATACTTTAATACACGAAAGCATAAACGTTAAATGATCATAAATCAAAGAGAATAACAGAACAACTTCAGTACAATTACTTGACTGAGCGGTTCAGATTAGACGGTTTAACTCGAGCTTCAATTGCGGTGGAGCCGTGTTTACAGTTCCGACAGTATCCTGTCGCCGAGGAGGCGCTTGCCGAGATTTGCCGTGTTTCCATTGACATACGTTATTTATTTAATCCTATGGCGTGACTCAATTCTCTTGTTCCTTGTGCATTTTTATCTTAGGCAACTACTATATAAATAATACCGTTATATTATTAACTAGTTGTGCCACGCGGTTTCACCCGCGTTTAGAATAGTAACCGTAATCCTTCATAGCCTATAACCTTCCTCATGATTGTAGCTATCATAATCAAAAAGATTTCATCAAATCCAACTTGTAGTTCCAGAGATTAGCGCGTTCAAACAAACAAACAAACAAACTCTTCAGCTTTATATACTAGTATAGATATACATCTACAAAGTTACTTACTACTAATGGATAACTACGTACCTATATCAGTGTATAAAATAAAATGATAACAATATGTTCCTTACAATATGTTCCTTAAATTAAAAACTAAGGTAAATGTGCGTCAAAGTAGGTAATACGGTGATTTTCAAATGATCTTAGTAGGTACTAGTGTGATTTATTTTATCTCTTGGCTTCACGGAATACAATATTTTATTGAAACCACACAAAGACATCAGTTAGGTCAAACATTTTTCTGTCAAATAACCTATAAGTAGAAGAAGTCTATAACAAAACTATTAATAATAAAACCGTTGAAACATTGGAAACGTGCACTGCTCTACAAGGAAGCGCCCGGAATCCAAGGAAAGATTCCCGTCGAATACCTACCTACCGCAGCGACATATCCTGCGGGATTAGCCACTAGCGGCTTAAGCCGTAACCCAACGTTTGTGTAGCGCCCGCTTATCCTTCAGACTTAGTGACACATCCAATGGCAATCCTGATAATTGCCCCATTTGTTTGTAGTAAATAACTATGTCAATTTATGCTTGATATCCATACTAATATTATAAATGCGAAAGTAACTCTTTCTGTCTGTCTATGACGTCATCACGGCGAAACCGCTGAACCGATTGTGATATATTCATATGGAGATACTTAAGGGTCTTGGGATGTACATAGGCTACTATTGTCCCATTTCTCCCATTTTTTTCAGTTTTTCCAGGATTTTGAAGTCCACGCGGACATAAATTAGTAAAAAATATGTGTAACGATAATTTAAAATATTAAACTTAAAATCTCTCGACCTTCCCAAACTTACCCCATTTATCACATTTAATGTGAAATGAGTTACGTAAAGTTCATTAATACATTTTCTGCTTAATTGTTATTCACATGGTCACGAATGATAACCATATTTTTATGGACTGAATAATCAATTTAATTACTTCGGCTTGCAAAATATTTTTATAACAATGATTTAATGTAATCTTTTGTAAACAAGAAGCGCAAGCACATGATTTAATTAACATGATAATTGAAAAAAAAATGATTCGAGTAATTAAAATTGAGATTAAAAAGAAGATTAATAGCTACCTACTTATTGAATTATTATATAATCTGAATATACATTATGTACCTGGTTAAGATATTAACGATTAAAATAACTTAGATAATGGAAATAATTAAGAAGGTATAGTTAACGAAATTTAAAATGACACGATTAGTCTATCTATCTGTCGACTATGGCGTCATTTTAACGTCTTTACACCTAAGAACACAATCCAATATTTATAGGCCTAAATTACAAGCGAAATGCGACCATTGCAGAGACTGCATACTGATAGAATCAAAATGCAGGTTACCAATAAGATTACATCGATAGTCCGCTATCAGTTTGATAGCCGGTCATTGACCGCAGTCAGGCGCCCGTCCGTACAGTTTTTGAGCAATACTAATCAATTACCTATGTTAGTCAATATTATGATCTTTAGCATTATTAAGAACACTGAATTATCCTTTTTTACAAGCTTTTATTTAACGTGCCGTATTAGTTATTAGTCTCAAATAGGTAAAATTAAACGTACAATCTTTTAGTCATGGCTATATTTTTGTACATTTAATATTGTGATACATATAAATATGTATATCATTAGACCGTAGTTATTATGTACATATTTTACCGTCAAAATTAGCTCTTAATTAGATTAACGGATAACTCAACGACTTTAGTAAATGGTTGTATTTATAATGCAATTAATAATACTGTACTAATTCCCATACATAATTGCATAAGTCCATTTCTTAAACGCCTGCCGATAAAATTTATTATGAATATTGCTAAATAATGTCAGAGTTCATTCCGTGGATGCGTCAGTGCATTCAAATTTATTTTATCGTAATTATATGTTACAATCTGTTTCTCACGTTTGAAATGAGAAAAAAAGTTGTAATTCATATAAAAAATAAAATTTACTATCCTAATTTTAAACTGTTAACAAAATTAGCCACTATTTTTATGTAATTTCAAACAGAATAGAAAATATAACGACAAAATTCAAAACAAATCTATTTAATATTGTTGCGAAAAAGCTACTTCTTATGTTTTTTAAATCAATTAGTACTTATTGCACACAAATATTTACAAGTCCGTAATAATAAAATTATAATAGTTAGATCTTCGGTAAAGTACAATTACCAGTCGTAACCAAACGATTACCTAACCTATCCTCCTCCTACTACCTAATACTTGTACGTAGTGTGTAGAGTACGGGTACTACACACCGTAGCAAATTCTCGAGTCTCTGACTGATAAGAAAACTGTTACGAATTTGTCAAAAGGGCACATCGAATGTAACAACACGAGCTCTTAATCATAGACTAACACTTATTCTATGCTCTTAATGAGGTATTTTTAGAAAACACACCTTAATTACGAGTAGTTAAGAAAAACTTCAAACATATGTATTATGTTTGTATTTGATTTATGCATTTAATTAAGCTTCAAGACGAAGGCAATTGTTGACGTTCCATAAATCTATACTAATATATAAAGCTGAAGAGTTTGTTTGTTTGTTTGAACGCGATAATCTCTGGAACTACAATTCGGATTTGAAAAATTATTTTTGTGTCTCATAGCTACATTAACGAGGAAGGTTATAGGCTATCAAGCGTTACGTCGCAATTCTTACCGCGGGTGAAACCGCGTGGCACAGCTAGTATGTAATATATTGTATTTAATTACAATAGAAATTTTTGTGGAGTAGAATGGATGAAGGAAAAATGGCGAAAAACTAGAAGTTAAAGTTTTGATTTTAGGAGCACAAACGTCCTATATCTATTACAAAAAAATGTTACTGACAAAGCAAAGGATAAACAGATAATTATGATAATTCTCACCGTACTCATACTTAGGTACCTAAGACGAATTTTTATGACCATCGCGTCAATATGCTCATAAAAATTATCTGACATCAACGAACATAAATTCCTAGCATCTAATGATAGAAATTACGAGTATTTTCCTATCAGCATTCATTGATAACTGACAAATTTTCTATTTCAACGTTAAAATCATGTTAAGTATGAGAGGTCAATAGAAAAAGTTTATGATTCGCCGACGTGAGTTTGAATTATGATTTCTCTATGAAACAAAAGTTTTTATAATTATGGAATACCATTATACCGTCACTGTTAAATTCAATAAAATTATGAGTTAAAAATTTAATTTAAACCTTAAATGAGGCTTAAGTATAATAGGTACGATTGCATCATTTATTGTGCATGTACTCGTATATTACATTAAAAACGTCCCTACTGTGACGTTCCTAAGCAAAAGTGAAATTCTAAGTGTCTGCGTCACCACAAAGAAATATGTTCGGTTTGAGATTACGGTGTCTGTCAAAAATTAGCCTAGTTTGGAAAGAAAAAGCATTTTAAATACTCGTTCTAAAGTGTTTCCAGGCAAAACTGGTGCAATCCAAAAAAATTTTGATACATTTATTTTTACGAATATGAACAATCTTTTCTTGTTATTATCTGTTATTAATCATATCTCTGTCGATGGCCTAAATTATTCATGAACTTGTATGTTAACTTGAATCATATATATTATGTGTATACGCCTGTGTGTAGGTATATCTACATCGCATTTAGTTACTTTCGATACAATAATTTGGTACTAAGATTGAATCATTTCTAGTGTATTATTGTCGCGTTTAAAACAAAGAAATGTAGGTTCATGTAAGATACTCTTATAAAGCGCCCATCTCAGTCTTGTAGTAAGTCTTTTTCGGTTGCTTTTTGATATAAAAATTAACTAAGAAGTAATCAAATAAACGTAAGTTCAACTACGAAAACAGCGGGATTGTTATCGCTATTTGTCATTTTTACGAGTATATCTTAAAACAAATATGATATGATACGCTTTACGATGTATAAAATAAAACAAAGAACTGTTTATATAATTTTAGTAAAGTAATGTTGTTTGGAACGACGTAACTGCAGACATTGTGTCTCTACAGCCTTATAATATGTGCGTTAATTGTCGAGACTTTGATGAAAATCAGTAAGAACTTATTTCCTCCCTCCCTCTTGCCCTGAAAGATACAGCACAAATACAATTTTAAAGGATTTTGGTGGATTGAAGGGCATTCTTTGATATTCTCACCCAAGTGGGTATCTCATTGCGAGTAGAGTCTTAGTCAGATCAAACGCGATAAAATGATTTTGCAAGGGGAAAACAGACGTGCAATAATAAGTTGTGTTTCGTTAAATACACATGTATATATGTGTATTGCAATTTGGAGACCACACACGCACCAGAGGGCAGAGGACATCGCATATTACTTGTAGTGGTGTTATAAATTATATGTTTCTGCAATTATGTTTCATGGTACTTCTTTGGTTAGCTCCGTCTTACAAAGTAAATGTTTTCTCTAATAGAATGTTAGGCGACCCACCTTACAACCATTTTAATTAAGTTTTATTTTATGTTAATGTGGGATTTGATATACATTTACTGCAAAATAATTATAATTATTTCCCGAATCAAACTGTTTCATGACGTGCTTACTTATGACTTAGCAAAGATTTTATTAACAAATTCGACAGATGAAAATATTGTTTGGTATAAGTTCAGTAGTTTTATGGCTTATAAAATGTTAAATGGAAAAGAGATAATATCTTTGCACATACGAGTATATGCTCGCGTTAGTTAAAAAAATATATTGTTTTTGTAGCACGAGGCAATAAAAAGTTTTAGAATTACCGGTATCTTTCACTAACTCAAATGTTAATGTACCGATGTCCTTCCCTTGTACTTATGACATTCCGGTATATTTTATTTTGGTAATACAAAATGGGACTACATGTATTATTACAATGCGCAATCCCAACCATTCGTAACAATTTGTCCATTACTAGGAGCGGGCTAACTATGTTTTTTTCTATAGTTCCATGAGCGTAAGTCTTATCACTTTCACGCGCTCTCAACGAGTATCGAAATTATAACAAATTTATGTTCCCGATGTCCCGGCCCGAAGCATTTTTATTTCTTTTAATGTTAATTGAAATGACATGGCCGGTCACAGTCGGCCGTCTGTACTTTTTATTTTTATTAATTCTTTTTATTCGAGTCCCATCGGCTTTGGACATCGAATTCCTTACTCGGACTTTCCTCTTTTATGTTATCTAATCGAAGTTTGGGGAAGGCTTACATGTAGGTCAAGTGCGTAATGCCTCTTATATGAAAAGTCACCATAATTTTAGTTGTAAATCGGAAATTGAAATTACGTATCATAATTTTATAATTGTGATGATTTTTTATTAAACTTAGCTTCTAGGTAGGTATATCTGCATATTTCATCTCAAAACTCTCGTGTGGAATTTCGCATATGATTTTTTGTTAATTTTCGTTAGGACTGTATTTGTCAAATTTGTTGCAGACTTAAATAATCATCAGTCATTTGAAAATTTTCCGTGCAATTTGAATAGTTTTTTTCATCTAGACCTGGCAGAAAGTAAATGCATTAGTTATAATAAAACATATTATGGATATGACATAACATCATCTGTTTTCACTATGATATTGTAAACTATTTGATATAGATTTATGTATGTGATTTTTTTAAATAACAGACCTTGTTTTTGGGGTACCTATTTACCTAAATATTTTTTATTTTTATCAATATATTTATCCTTTTTTTAATCAAATCGTTTACATGTAAACCGCCCCGGGGCTGTCAAGTATTCAATGTCCAGCAATAGATTAATATTTATGGATATTTTATTTTTGTACTTTATAAGTGTTCAAATATCATTAACGATTAGTTTGTTGCACCTGACACTGCATTTGACTTTCTCGCTTTTGTACAAGCATGTATGTATTTAATTATTGAATTTATTATGTGACCCGTTAACGGCGTTGTTTCGAACCAAAAGTTATGCGCCTCTGGGTGTAATAATTGCCGAGCGGGAGTCAGTATCGAAAATTCCACGAATATTTACTTTCTTTAATATTCCCCTTATGGATTCATTAATTCAATAAAGCTGCTCATATGAGCGTCTGAACATGACTTCAATTTTAAAATAAAGGTGAATTGCTCATAAAAATAATATTTATTATTATTGCACTAGATGTGAGGATTTAATTCAATGTGTGGTACAAATGGAATAAAATTTTGTTGATTTTATCTTAATTTGTAGTCATAGGTGTAGATAATCTGTCAATGACCTACATTTTTCTTATCGTAATCCTTGAAAATTTATTTTAATTTTATAAATTTGAAACACTTCAATTTGAGTTTCATGAAATCTAGGTCGATAAAGGATTTAAAAGACCTCATAAAATTGATTATTTCCATAATAACATAGTTTTAATATATCTATATCTGGATATATCAGTGTGGATTTTTACACTGAAATTCGATATAATTGAAAAAACTTTGTTAAGCCAATAATTACTAATTTAACGCCTATCCTACCGCTACAAATAGTAACATAAGCCTTTATAGAATTTTTAAACCTTTTATGGAACATACTAAAATGACCCTGTTTTAACCTTTTAGCGGTATACGATTTGTGTGTGTATGTTTGGATGGAGCTGATAATACTAATCGTTCTGGTGTTACGTAAAGCATTTCTTATAAGTTACCTTCTCTTTGTTACAGCGAATCTCACCATCAGCACTACGGCACGCGGCTACAGCCTAGACCTGCTCATCCACTCACCCGTGCAAGACATGTATCTATGCTTCAACCGGTCGCGGCTGGTTGGCAGACGTCTGGTTAGTGCAATACTCAATACCTATTTTGAGAGTATAATAATAATATGTTACGAGGGCGCATAGCCCCTAGTATTTGGATAAGTGACCGCTAGAGGCAAATTTCATGCGCTTCACACTCAGAGGAGAGAGGTAGCAAATTAGGTGATCCCCAAGCTAACTGTCAAAGTTCTCCCACGTGTATTTAAAAACAATACAAAGTGTTTATTGGTTTATGTTCTTAAATTAGACCTTAAATTTAACTTTACTATAGTTTAACTTTGACATTTATTAACACGGTGTTATTGTTTGTTAACAGACGCGGTCGCAAGCAGAGAAACAGCCGAGTTGCCTCTTCAAAGAGGAGTTTGTCAACGGTTACAACAGATACTACCTGACGAAGAACGCAGACCGATACATAGGGTTCAACGAAAGAGGCATGCAGTTACGACGCTTGAAGAGTCGCTATCCGCCACCGCATTACTGTTTCTCTTTCATGAAAGAGGCTCACGAATTCGACTTAGACAGGCACAATACTATGCTTGCAGGCGACTTGAACAAGTGGCGTCTTCCGCGTAGACCCAGGCCCGCGTCGCAAAACTCTATCAAACCTCCTTGCGTTCGCGTTCGCCACCACCACGGTAGGCATCAGAGGCGAAGGAACTGCTACGGCACGTAGACAGAACGTCTTATAATTAGCAGCTCATTTACGCTTCAACGCTTAACGCGTTCCGTTGCCAGCTGTCGATGGACCTTGTGAGTGGACAGAGTATTAGTCAACTACCGCAGTATTATTACAGTGACGAGGACTGGATAGCGTTAGGTTAGCACTCGGCCGCGGTGGCCGCGGCGTTTCAAACGCCGCATGAATGGTAGCTGAAGCGAGAGAGAGAGCAAACATTTGAATGGGGAGAAAAAAGCCGAGCCGGGACCGACCGACTGGAGTTGTGAAATTCCATAAGGTCGTGTAACATCGTGGCGCTCGTTTGCTCTTGTGCCTGTGCTCGGACTCGTGCTCTAAAAGGAAAAAGGTTTTCTGAGGAAAGAGCAAATAGTATTCTCGCTAGTCACGAGTCTTCCGACAGACCACCGCTGAACTTTGAAGCTTGTACGCGACGAGGGAACTATGCGGCGCGTCGTCGTTAGTACGTGTCGAACAAATTGTCCGTTTCTGGCGACGAACCCCTGACTTGAGTTTTACAAACCTCGATTGCTCCGGCTGGCTCGCCATAAATGTAGTTAAAGCGCCTTTACGTCAATTCTCAGTGTATTATTATTTAAAACGCTTTACTGTTAATTAATTACGGATCGTGTTATCTGCTTGTAAATATAATAAAATTGTGTTTAGGTACTTATTTATCAAAACGTTAATCAGAAATTTTTAAATGTAGATGTTAGTTGTAAAGTTGTATTAAAATGTTTTGTATTTAATTGTGGATATTTAATCTATCCGACCAACCGCTCTCTTGTGTTTAGCCGCAAATGATTACGTACTTTGACCTAGTTTCTTTTGATTAACTTCCTGTAGTAAAACATCTATTCCAATGTTTTCTGCACTCCAGTTACTGTACGTATATTAAGAGTTTAATTGTATGGTTTTGAGCGTTATGTACATATTATTTTAAGTGTTCGTCTGAGAGTGATAGGTTTTTGAATCTCTTTATGTCTTTTCTCGATTTACTTACGTGAAATTGATGTCTTTATTAAAATTCGTCAGTACCTCTGTTTCTTTTATCTTTTAATATCATAATTTCGCGGCAAACTTGTATAAAGACGTCATTGTCTCTTCGACACCTGTAAACGTTCTTTACATTATTGTATCTTTACAATAGAGGACTTTGTAACTTTTAATGTTAAAAGATCTGTGCCATAGCGTGGTGGCAGAACGACTTTGTGTTCGCATTGTAACGAGTGTACTTATAAGTTTGTGTCTATAACTAATAGTTAAAGAAATGTTTACCATAGGACAAGTAATTGAAATTAAAACATTAGCGTATCCTATGCCCAGTGTATATTCGAATATAATTAACTCAAAATGTATCTGCTGAGCATTAAATGTTGCTATGTCGGTGTGATCTTCAGTCGTAGCTTTACATTCCACAATATATTCCATCGATGTTATTAGTCGACAATATTTTAAAAGACATAGATATGTATTTACATTCCAAATATTTAAAACTATTATACGAAATATGCGCTTACACATATTAAATCTTTTATGTGATCACTGTCTGTTGTAATCGCCGTGTCTAATATTTATAATTATTCAGATGCTGAAAACAAAATCATATAAATGCTAAGAAAAATTACGAAATTAAATCATATTTAACTCGCAGAAACTTTGTATTATTTCAATTTTATTTTGTTAAACCCTTACACACTGCACGCAATGGCATTTTATTGCTATAGTTTTTCTTTTTTGTTAACATCAATAGGAATCCATGAGTTATGAAGAAGATTGATTTAAGTATAATTATGTCACTTATAAACATTGAGGATATAAATAAATTGAAAAACAATGA
>DWQK01000170.1:0-25561 GCA_018231225.1 Noctuana stator
CCACACGTTGGCCTTCAGCGATCAGAGGCTGGTCGCACGTATTCATGTGCTTCTAAGACCAACGAAAATAGGCTATCAAGCGTTACGTTGAAATTCTTAACGCGGGTGAAACACAGCTAGTAACATATAAATAACACACACATATCGAAATCGACAAAATATACTCGTACTACTATGAAACGTACTGATTAAACTAACTAACTACCTACATTTTCAAGTTGCTAGAACTATTACAAAAGCTTAGAAATAAAAAAAATACAAGACAAAATGCTAAACTAACAAACTGGAGCTGATCTCAAAAACGACTCCTCTGGGAATTTCCGTATGGCCGGGAATAGAATGTATGTAAATACTCGTAGTATTGCAGCTCGACAGTACACAGATATCTCTAGAAGCTTCGAGTGCAGTAATGATGTGCTAGCCGTATCCACAAACGGTTTTCTGACCTCTCGTGAATGCCTCTCTCTGTCTAGTTTGTATCTATATTCATAGCCCAACGGTTTGTTTCACCTGAGACCAATTTCTAGTGAAACTCGACTTAGTTTTAACGTTTTGCCAGCTATTAGAAAGCCTACGATATTACCCGACTGCAAAGGAGAGTAATAGGTTTGACGGCCGATGCCGGTGTGTTTGTTTGTTGTTCCGTTTGAGCACTCTTGAGAGCAAGCGACGAGGGCAGTTTTGTTAATTCTTACGTCAATCGAATTGCTTTAATCTTCCCAATGTCACCTAAACAAATGACAGTAATCACGATTTAATCTGGCGAAACAAGCTGCTCTCAAGAATTCCGAGGTCTCACTGACTATGAAAACCGTAAATAGCCTCACGTAGCCAGTCAAAGCAACTAACAATAACATTTAGAACAATTGAACAGCGCAAAGCACACTGACCTCTACTACGCTATATTGCTATATGCGCTATGGACAGGCTATAGGCACAATAGTTTTGACATGATAAGATAAATTCCATGCCTCTGATTGCGATGAAACATCCACTACGTTTCGTAGCAGTGGTGAAGGTACTAGGAATGAAAGCTAAGTATTGCACTGAGCTTCAAAATGGCACAAAAATATTTGTCATTTTGTTTGTCCATAGCCTATCCTAAAGACTATGCAGATCAGTGGTCATGCATGGTGAAAGTTACCAGTATTAACGTGTGAAGCGTTATTTTATATAACGAACTAGTCCTTGCGATCACCCAGTTCAATAATTTATGAGTCAGACTTCATACACTAATTCTTTTAGGTCAATAGGTGTAATATACAGTACAGTAGCCAATAAAGAATTGTGATAAATGTCATAAAATCTCAACCCTTATAGTCGAGCCAGCACCTCATTCGCGACATTAGGTTGATAAATGTAATACAATTTTTATGTTCTTGTTTCACCGCAAAACGTCATCAGAAAGTGTCGCTATACGAATTTCGTGAGTCCCAAGTGAGATATTAAGCCTACGTGTTGTTGATATTGAATGAATGGGTGCTCTCGGTGTTATAAAATTTGTTAAACCATGAAACCGCTTATTTTGTTTAGTCTTTTTTTGCTAAGCAAAGGTACAGCAAATTTACATACCAGTTCAGTCGGCGTCATGTAACCTCAATCTCAAATATTTACAATATTCTGTCTTATGAACGAAAATATAATGTTTTAAGAAAAACACGACGATCACGATGATCTTGGAAAATTATCTGACATTTACTAGATTCAGATTTAACTCAGATCCCTCATCAAGAGTTTCTGAGGTCACGACGGAGCCAGTACGAGTTTTGACAGTTCAGAAAAGCATGATCGAGCTAACTATCATGTCGTACATTGCCAAATTCGTACAGTACAAATATACATTTCAATAAGAAAACGAGCAATGAACACGGTCCACTTCTAGTTCTCCATGTTAGGGACGCTGGTACTAGATGTATGGGCCAAACCGACACCAAAATATCTAATTTACATTAAACTGTTAAAACTCATACTAGGCCCTCAGAACTCTTTTCGAAGCATTTGTATTACTCTTTGTTCAATTCCTAGAACTTATTGTTAAGAGAAATAATAACAGGAACAGTAGTTAATGTAAGCAATTAATTATTATTATTGTTGCACATTTTGACAACACTTCCAAGAGAACAGCTGGTGAATGTACATAATTTAGTGATGCCCCCGGGAAATACTCAAGACAGCAATGCGGCGCCAATCTGCAATATGCACGTAAATTTGCATACATACGGCGCCAACGGTTATGCGCTTTATGTAATGTGATTGAGAAGGAATAACAATAGAACAAGGTATTCAGATATTAATTCAGGCGATACCTATTCTATACTTTTAGATACCTAATTTATTTCTATGCTACATTGCGTCTGTATCGATAAATAATAATCGATACAGCATCGCGATTACAGCAATGCAAAATTGTGTACATCGCGAAATTTCGGGCTACCTGCAGATTGTATCGCGATCTTTTTTCAATTTTAAAGCTACTGAATTGCTCTAAATAATGCCATGACAAATGAAGGATTATACTTATTTCTGAGAAATGGTCAGATGAATCAAATTGCCCTTGTCTTTTACCTTACTTGAAATGAAACTGGAATTAAAAAGGATACTCTTAAGAACTCAATCAAATTAACGTTTATTTATTAAAATGTTTCCAGCGCTCATCAATGGCAGTTCATTAATAGCTTGTCAAAAAGTTTCATAAAAAAGTAACATACATAACGTGATGACAGCGGAGGCGTCAGAGATTGTGTCATAATTTTATGCATATTTGCGACGCATGCGCGTCCCATAAAATTTTTACGAGATAAAAGCGCGATGCTCGAATCTATCACCACATAATTTTGGAGGTTCGCTAGTTCTTCAGTACACCATCACACCTAGTACTAATTTAATATAATCAATAACTTTTCCTCGCGGTTTGGTAAGCACAAATTCGTCGCAATTTTGAAAAATCATCTCATCCAAAGTCATCATGATCTGTAATATAAATACAATGTTATGGTCCATTTGTTTCACTGCCGTGTTAAGTCAAACATGTCAGGGCGTCCCCATTGGCAAGGAACTTGCAAATATATTTGCTGCTACGCAAAATTACCCAACTACTGAAGACTTCGATTCACCGTTACTAGATGGATACGAGGAGGTGCCGAGAGTTGATGATTTGATGAACTTAATGTCGGAGAAAGAGATGTTTACAAAGAAATCGAGTCCATCATTTACTTTGAACCCAGCTGCCTTGCTGCTACAACAACGTGCTGCTTTCATCAACGACTTGTATAGAAAGGTTCATGCAAATCGGCTGTTTCTGAACCGCATCGGCAAAAGACGGCCAACTAGCAATGCTGAAAGTCATCGTGAAGAGTAATACAAAGGAGATCCAAACGAAGACCTGTGGTAACTCTATTGATTCAACCACCGTCCCAAACAAATTGTTAGTTATAATAATATACTAAGGTAACCGTTTTGGCAATTGACTACTTAAGTAGTTACTTGTCTGAAACATTTTTAGATTTTAAATTATGTAAATTAGTGTTCTATTTGTTATAAAATAAAAATCCTTCCTACAATGTACTGGCTTTTTATCATAATTGTTCGCGCTATTATCAATCATATCTGTACCATTACATACAATTAATATGTCGACTAACGCTTCCGATGGCAGATATACAGGATATGTTTCGCATTTATTACGCAACATTTCACTCTAACTCTTTCCAATGTTTCATATTTAGAAAACTTCATTTAAATTTAAATCTTCAAAAAATATAAAATAGGTACTTATATTTCCGAATTTATGAGTATTTTAATTTTTTATTCGCTTAGTCTGGTAACTAAGACTCCTTGTAAAAAAATCCAGTCTGCATTTTTTTGAGGCGACCACAAAACTTTGAGTATTCTAGAAACTTCTCATTATATTAACTAAAGTCCTCGTTCAAATTGACACTCTTAATGAATATTACTCGTGAAACTATTTTCATAATCAAAATGAACGTTACATTCCTGAGTCTTTGATATTTTGATACTTAAGGGATCTTTAATGCTTTTAGTATTTGTTACATTATGGTTTTACTCTTTCATATCTAATAAGCTTTTAGTTTGTTTAATGGTCCGTATTTATGTTATCATTGCATTGCAAAGTAATTACATTAATAAATGTCATATTATATTTGTAATGTGATAGACACTCAGATTTTTGGGTTTGAACGCTATTTTGGATATAATTATATAGATAGTTGACAGGCAGAAAAAAAGCAAAATAAATTAGGGGTGCCCAACACAGCCGTGTGTGACGTGTGTCTTACTTGACTAAGTGTAATAAGTAAGTACCTAACACTTCCTTTGTGTGTATTAAAACAATTTATTAGCGGTTGCCCACTAGTATTCCACCGGTTATTCATAAATTTACTTGTATGTTCCACTTAAAAGTACCTATCAAAATTCTAGTTGAAATATGATTGGTGTCATCAATTCGAATCGCAATGAGCTGAAACTCGAGGAGTTTACCTTCTACTATCTACTGAGGCAGATTCAGTGGCTAATTTATTATTGTATTTTCATCGGTCTTATAAAAAATACATCAAAACCTCAACATAAGGCTTTCGTAATTATACACTAATTCTTTTAAACATTTAATAAAATTATTTTAAAAATGTTTGTAAACAACGTGAAAGTGACAAGTTGTAAAAGAATTACGAGGGGACATTATACATACTGTAAGGGATGTGTTTATTGTATTTAATGAGGGTAAGGACATTAGCAAACAGTCGTTCGCATTTGTCGAAGTAGGTAAATATACCTGTTATTATTTTGTACTTATAACGTAATGAAACAGATTTGAATCTTAACGGTAAACGGACATGAAATAAATGCGCATATAGCCCCCTCTGTGTGTGGGCGCGCGCGCGTGTCTCTCTCTCTGTGTGTGTGTGTGTGTGTGTGTGTGTGTGTGTGTGTGTGTGTGTGTGTGTGTGTGTGTGTGCGTGTGTGTGTGTGTGTGTGTCTCTTACGATAAAGTTAAAACTGAAGTTATCTCTCTCGGTTAGTTAATAAGGTTACTAAAAATAATTATTCTGTTAATAAATACAAAACTATTTTCCATTCTTTAGTTCGGCTTGAAGCGAGTTTTTCATTTATTTATTCTTTACTCTAAACGATTTTTTAACGGTAGCATTTTCTACCAGCCAACCAACAATGTAGTGGTAAACTTTAAACTTTATTTTAATGTAAACTATGACAAAGGTTGGGCAATGTATGTAAGGCTAAATTTTGAGTTGTAAAAATATGTTTGTAATGTTTTTAGTTTAATTACTAAGTAAAGTAGTAAGTTTAATTACTAAAAGCAGTTGGCAAATGCTTTTTTGCCTTCAACCCTTTTTTTTATGTCCCACTGCTGGGCACGGGTCTCTCCCCACAACCGAGGAAGGCCTTGCTTTTTTAGTTTTTGCTTTTTAATAAATACCTATATCAAATCAATGGACATCGTAATAAATGTATTAATATCACGTCCAAATCACATTAAGCTCTCATAAATCTAGTTACCGTAACAGTATCTAATGACGACTGGCGAAATGGCCTGTATCATGAATATTAATAAGAAATATCATCCGGGAATGTTCCAGCGTTGAGATTCGGGGAATAATAATTAATGAATTCGCTACGAAAAGCGTCTCTTGTTTTTTGGATTTACTGTATCGTATATACGTTTAAGTTGAAATGGTTTTAACGAGTATTTGTCTACAACACAGTTTAGCGGATAAGATTCTTTTTGGTTGGTTTTGGCAGTAACCCTCCCCAACCGAAACACGAGTACTTGCTACAAGACTTGTTTCACGATGTGTTATGGGCAGGGGGTTATGTGAAACATAGCTTTAATAATGGCTCATTTTTTAATCCTGGGCGATCAAAATGAACACAAAATGTTGATAGCTCATTGCTGCAATCAATACACTCGCAGTTTATTACCGCTTAATTAATTAGTAAACAATATAATTTACTTCGCTAATTACTCTGTACATGTAAATTGGCTCGTAAATGACAATAACGACCGTGTGCTTACGGCGTAAAATTGTTGATGTATTACATAGGGTGCAGCCTTTATACTAAGGTTTTCAAAGTTGAAATTCGAACATATTGTGTAGTTAATTGATGTTTCAAAAGCAAAATTAAAAATTTTCAAAAATCCTATTGTGGTTAAAATGTAATTGAGGAAGGATAAAAAAATTAAATTAAAAAAAAAACTGACTTAAATATTTTATGTAACTGCCGGCCGATATAGATCTGCCTGGGATGGACGAATATAGAGTAGTGTACCTACCAGAAACCCATCCAGAATGCCATTACCTTCACTGCCTCAACGCTGACCAAGAATACTAGAATTTAATTTAAAAAATTGCGTTCCTTTATCATACTTATGAGTGTGTTCCTCGGCTAATTAATTTTATATGAAACCACAGCGCAAGCTCAAACACAGTAATCTTGCTCAAAAAACAACAGAATGTCGCAACAACATCTCCATATTTCGTAAGTAAGCGCTACGCTAATGCTTGTATTTTTTGCAAAAAAAAAACTCAATTTAAAGTAAAGTACGATGTAACATTGTACCTAATGTTTTCGTTGTACTCGTATGCTGTTCCATGAAAATTAAATTTTATTTCTTCTTCTCAAACTTAAGAGACTTGGGGATTATTTTTCCAAAAACACATTTGTTTGTTTTCAATTAAAAGATAAACATAAATTTTTATAACACTAGCTTACAAAAGGGAAAATATTAAAACCAGTCTTCATTCTCCTCTTTTATGTATTCGTATGTACACATCAAACGAAACCCAGAAAAATCTTTACTGCTCTCTAGGATTACACGAACAGTTAACAAACAAATGTTCATTATGAACAAAAAATGTCAGCCTTAATGAGGACCCAAATTAGTATGGCGAAGTTTCTCTGAAATACTTTACCGTACTTTTGAAGCACTCTCGCCGTCGCTTCTTTTATATTTCGCCAAACATATTGTTGGCTTAAACTCGTAACTTTTGAATAGTACTTATTCGTTTATACGAAACATGAAATTCCTTGTAATATAAGTAAATAAAACTTACCTTGTGACCTACGTCGAATCTATAGTTGAAAAATGACTTTATTTTACATTAATAAAAACGCAATTTTTTAGCAGTACTTTAGTAGCACTATTAATTTACAATTTCACTAAAAGTACTGGTTACAAATAACTTTGGCAGCACGCTAGGAAACTTAAATCTAACGTTATTCACCTGAGTACACTTTCTGAATTAAGTTCGATCGAAGGACATTTGTTTAAATCACTTTAGTTCTTTAGTCTCTATGAGGGAACAAACTTACAAACTCTTACATAAATTTTTGTATAGACTAATCTAATAACTATATTTATAACATAATATTGTTTTGTAAGCAGACTATCGCCGTCCCCACTATTATAAACCTAATAAATGTTTAACTCTATATCTTTTTATTTTTATTCTTGCGTTTTTCTGCCTGATCATGACACCTTGGAATCGCTCATGGAATCCAGCCAAAAACAATAGAATCATCCGTAAAAGCCATGGAATATAGTCGTAAATATGGTCAAATAAAAAAGTTTGTATGTTAGACAGTAAAAATGTTGTAAAGTCTATTTACATTATTAAACATAACATACGCAGTCAGTCCTTGTTTTGTATATTATATTGTAAATATATATCTGATATATATACGAAGGATTTGTTCGCATAAAGTACTTTTCCAGTGAATCACAACAATTAGTTCTTGAAATTAAAAATCTTTGTAATATAAATGTATAGTACTTGTATATGTGTGTATTTATACAATGAACGAGTATTTAGTTGTACCTATATCGTAATTATTCATATCTGAAATATCACTACAATATCTAAAATAGCTGAAGTATCACTTTATATTGAAGCATACCCAAGATAAAAAGGTAAAAAAGAACCTAAAATCACTTGAGACTTGACTACATTACAGAGTACTACTTCCAAAGCAATTTCAATACAAGAACGTGTGGAAGATGCCACTAGGCTTTAAGTTCGCCCTTCGATATTCCTATTGTGATCAATAAAGTATAAATAAATAAATAAGACAATTGATCAATCATTATGGTGTAACCATGGCGTTATTATGGTGCCATCGTTGTTGTGAAATAGCAGACTAGTCTTGTTATAGGGATAAACGTCTGGATGTGTCTGTTTAAATGAGATCATCAAATCATTAAATTTATAAATGTTTTAACTTTAAAAAAAGCATTTGGCCTAAGGATTCGTTAGTCGAACATCGGAAAAATTTCTAATAAACGACTTCGCGTTTCAAAATTGAGAGTTAAACATAATAACTCCAACGCTGCGGATATTATAAAGGTTTTTCATCAAGCTACTTCCGCTTCTCAATCCTAACAAATAACATTTTTGCTTTAAGAATTTTTCAATAGAATATTTTTTCCCGTAGACAGTGTGGGGTAAAAAGTAAAGGGAAATTAATAAAAATATCGCCCCGCACTAGGACTCCGTGATTCATTTAAATGCATGAATGACTGGCATGGAAACCACTGCATCCGTTATATCTACCTATACTTACCAAATCTTTTAAAGTTGTAATAATATTTATAAGTAAAAAGTTTCTCTTTGATATTATTTACGCCACGCTCGTATCTCGGCGGGCGTACAACACTTTCCTAAAGCACATACATGCAGTGGAAATTGATGTCGTGTACGTTACCTTAATGTCGTCAACTTGAAGACGCCCTAGTTTAAAATGTGCTTCGCTTCTGTAGAAAAATGATACATAATGCATATAGGTAAAGATATAATATAGAGCTAACACTTTATGATATAAAATAAGCAAAAACAAATAAATAACGCTTCACACTCACAGCCCCACACTAGGATTCCCTGTGTCGCCTGGGGCACCATAGACACACACAAAGACAAATACACAAACACCCAGACCGTGAACAGAAATCTAAATTCATCATTTAAACTTCTGCCCCGCCGGGGATCGAACTCGGGACCATTCGAATGGTGGACTGACGTGGTAACCACTACACCATACGGGTCATCGAAATACTCAAGTTCCTCTCCTCTCAATCGAAGCGCGCATAGCCCCGCTGGTAGTGTGGATCACATGAGTTCTCACAAGTTGAGCAACTTTGGACGCGGTCGATACTTGGACGGGTGACCGCTAGTGGAAAATTTAATACGCTCTTTTGTTTCGGTTTTGGACCACTTTAGACGTTGGCCCCGGCTACCATCGACAGATTGTTAAACCGGGTCGAAGACTTTTTGAGCTTGACAACATCCGTCAAGAGTTGGTTACTAACCTGTATCTCCCTGTAATCTGCGTTGGAGTAACATGGAAGAGCAAGCTCCAGCACTTCCCTGGTTATTTGGAGACACCCATGCCTAGCAGTGTCAACTAAAACAAATAAAAGACAACACATTCCATATAAATGAAAATCTAAAATGATATGTAATTCGAAATGAATGAATTAATTAATTAATGGTCTGATTATTCGCCTTAGTATATTACCGCCCGGACTGTATTTCCTATTAATATTCATGACAAAGATTCTCTCAGATCTCCAATGAAGGCATCGTCGCCAATATAATCTTCTCGAGTAGGTATATCCTGTTTATCTTACGAGTGTGATTACCTGGGATATGCGAGACATATTCAATCTAATTCTCCCACCAATATTAATAGTTATCCCAATCATAGTATATGCATCGCGTGTTTTATTTAGATTTATTTATTTGTTTATAATCTGTTTAATAACTAAGATAGGATTTTTCTCCTGAATAGTAAAACCTACAAGTTTAAAACACTTTCTTATGTTGTATTTTACGGTATTTCATAACACTACAAAAACAAATTAATTCCAACATTTCCTAAGAACATAAGCTCATGTATAAAACCTACGTAAATAAATAGACAACATCCGACACGGGTTGGCCACCAACCCGTATCTCCACCAATCCTCATTGGAGCAGCATGGTGGAGTAAGCTCCAGGCCTTCCCCGGTTGTGGGGAGAGACCCGTGCCCATCAGTGGGACATAAAAAGGTTGAAGCCAAATAAATAGACAATTTTATAATAGGTACCTATTAAAATTTCATGCAGACCGTTGGAGCTGTTTCCTGAAAACGAATCATAATATAATATTCATCCCTTATATTTTTCGCAAAATTTCGCTTGAAATGACCAACTGGCTGGACCATCTATCTGCATACACACACTAAGGGCCCTTACCCTTTCCTAATCTCCGTAGACCCTTCCATTTCCTGCAAAAAGCTCAATTTAATATGGAGCGTAATGTCACGGTATAATGTTCGTGTACATATTTCATTTGAAGGCTCACAATCTTTCCTTGGCAACAGCCATTTTTTCGACACAGGACTGTATATTTGATGAAAGTAATTATATTATATGTGATTTTCCTACGACCTGTTGCTGGAAACTAAAGAGGATGACTGATTTTATTAAAGTAAAATATGACGATTTGTATTCTGAAAAAAAAAAATTATATGCTTAATAAGTTTTTAAAAAGCAAGCAAATGTTTCTGCCTACTTTAAATAATAAAAAAATAGATAAAATACTTCCTTTAAATATTAATATCACCAAGACATGAATGCAATCAACGTAACATGATCAAGGGATGCACTGGCTTGAGCTCTAGCACAGATTAGAAATCCAATCTATCCGATAAATTTCCACAATTCATGGAAGGCTTTAGATTTGAGGCCGCTCGTATGAATCAGTCAACCTGCACCAAAGCCACTTAATATACCTACTGCAGTCCAATTTAAAGTGATAGTTGACAAAAGGGCGGATTTTAAAAATGTACGCTTACTCTGCAGCCAGAGGTTATGAAATTGTTTCAGGCAAAAAAAAAACCAACCTTAAACAAAAAAAATTTACGACCATTTTAAATTACTAAAGATTTCAATTACTTTGACATGGATTTCATCATCAATCATAGTTCCAAGCCAAGTTCATATGAGACTACTCCTAAATCGATTAAACGTGCTATAAAGTTAGTTATTTGTCGTACACATTTGCTGGTTTTTCTCACGGCTCCCATAATCAGAACCGAATCAAATTAACATAAGACCAATCGGAAGATTGAACACACGTGAACAATAATTAAAATATTTCCTTCATAATCGCTTCGCTCATGACCATCGTATGTTTTAAACACTATTGTTTAATGTTTAAATCGCACGAAGCACACTCCTCAATTGCATTACATAACGCGCATAACTGTTGGCAGTATCTGTGTATGTAAATCGGGTGCATATTTCATATTATTGCCGCATTGCCGTCTTCAATAATACTGTTTTCTAGTCGCACTAATAACAGTGATAGATAATGTAGTGTATTCAACTAACTGGACCTAAATAATAGTTGGCAATCGTGTGATTTGAAGTTCTTTTAACTTTAAAACGCAGTGAAATCACTACTTAGTATAAAACAAAGTCGCTTTCTCTGTCCCTATATCCGGTTTATATGTATAAACCGAAAGGTTTATATGTATAAACGTTTACAGTTTTTCTGTTGTGTATTAAGTAACAGCATTGCACCCGTGCGAAGCCGGGACGGGTCGCTAGTTTTGTAATAAAATCTTGTAGCCTCACATATTATTAAAAAAGTTTGCACTGAAAACACTAACGCTCATTAAAAAGGTCCCGACCCTGACGCCTTGAAAAACGAAGCCTAACGAGCAAAATGGCTTCCAATTATTTTAACTACAAACGATTTTCAAAAGCACGCATTTATTCGATTCAAACGAAAACAAAATGATATTATTATATGAATAACATAACAGAAGTGTTTTAGGCAATACAAATCAATGATATGAATAAGCAATATGTTTTGGTCATATCTGTTATTGGTTTGTTGTTAATTTGTTAGTATTTTATTTTATTAACATTGCACTTTTCTTCTTTGGGCAAAGAGCTCTTCAGCCAGGATTAATTAAGTATTACTCTAGACTTTTTTGCTCTTTAAATCAGGTAGGGTTTTACGTGCAGACGATTTCTAATAAATATGAATTTCTTACGACCACTCCCTATAATAAATAGTTATTGGTCACAAAACTATTCTTAATCATACGTGGCTGACCACCGCCGCGCCTATTGCTGTCATAAGAAATTATTGTGAAACGCCTATTTACGTGGTACTTTAAGAGTAGAAATACACTTTTGAAAACAAAAATATTTTATTCGGGTGACGCCCGAGCTCTGCGAGTGGGGCTATGCGCGCTTAATACTGAATAAATTACATGAATAATTCTAGAAACCCATACCGACTGTCAAACACTCTGTTGTTAGCAGGTATGACCTGAAAATTTTAATTTACGAATCATAAAATGCGTCTGCTGCCTCAATCTACAGTATGTAGTTCCACAAATAAAATTTGGCGGTAAAATCTTTCTTTCACCTCAATTGGTGAGCTAGCGATTTTTATTCCAATACTTTTATGATACTTTACTTACGGAATCTACCCAGAATATCAGACTCGATCGTAAAACCAACGAAATTCCCTCGTAAATATGGTATTGCGTATGAATGCGTGCGCTTGTGTTTAACTACTAGAATTCTTTCAGAATTTTTCGTAATATTGGTTATGTAAGTATTTACTGCTTACTTTGTTTTTTATGCTGAGAAAAGTGTTAAAAAGCTGTCCTTCAAAGCCGACAACTTACCATCAGGTAGCCTGCTTCTTTGCTATGCTATTTATAGGAAATGTTTCTACAAAGAAACGTATGTGGTATGCCACCAACGGCTTAACGTGCTCTGAGCGTGCTGTGAGATCGTTGGCGATCTATACACTAACAGCGGGGCTATGCGCGCTTCTACGATTACGTATGATAATTAAAGGAAAAATACTTACTAATTACACTCACAGTTGTTCACACAACAATGATCCCCGTTTACTAAGATTTATACCTTACGACGCTTCACAGAACTGGGTCACAATATTAACATACAAAACTTCGACAACCTGTGTTGGACAGGGATTGCCTATCAGTTTTCCATTCAAAGGGTCCAGAGTTTGAATCCCAGCGGTATGACATTTTTGTTACTATGACGATTTTTATTCCCGGTCTGAATGTGTTTTGCGAATCCATTGTGTATCTACAACAAAATTAATCTTATTGGACTTGCGAAGTAAAATAAGTGAGTGTAAAGTAAGTAGCTATTATCCTTTTGTTTAGTTCTCTTGTCTAGTTCAGTTAAGTGAGGTATCGTTCAATAGATATTTAAAAATCATCTTTATTATCCTTTTATCAGTTGTAATTTTAAATAACAATTTAGAGTATATACCGTTTCAAAGTTTGAAATCTAAAAAGTCTGAAATAAGTAAAATAAAAACACTATTTTACTTTCACTGTAAATCAAGGAAGGGGAACCAATTTTTTACTATTCAAAAAAGATTGTTATTCCTCTACAACCGATTGGTCTTGTAAAGGTTTACTGCAAGCGAATTCCGTAACTCATCTAAGCTTTACGTTATCTGACGGCTTCGAGCATATCCATTCTAAAATGCAAACCCGTAAGGATCACAATTCTGAAAAACTGCGTTCGAATGCAAAATTAAATTGGAATGTAAATCCAGTCCGCCCGTTTCGTGTTCCGCGCGATTTCCAATACACCTGATTACCAAATTCCACTTTACTGTAAACAATGAACTCAACAATGAACTACACGAGCGATTTTCTTTTGAAAACATGAAAATAAATTCTGTGTCTGAAATTTTTTTTTCTCAAAATCAAGTATTTACATACGACCGTGCAGTAGGCATTGATTGAGTTTTAATGAAGATTTCCAGGGTTTTCAGAGACAACTTAACAAGCCTATATGCTCATTTGTTTAAAAAGTTGTATAAAAAAGTGTATGGGTACCTACTATTAATATACAAAATTGTTACTTTGGTAGGCACCCTACAATTTTAACGAACCCAACTCGATTTTCTGTTCCTATAGACGGTATAATAACGTTCACTACTAATTAATTTACGAGGGCCCCAAAAGGCTTTACTTAAAAGGATCTAATTGCTTACTCGCATACCTACTTTTCTACACATAAAGTTAAGCGAAGAAAATTTCTTTTATACGACGCCCTTTTACGACCTATAAAATGAAAGTGCGCATCTATTTCAGTCACGCGTTTGAGATAGTTCTAGCTATTTCTAATCTCTTTACATATACATATCTACTACTACTCCATTTACAGTGTAAGTACATGTAATCTTTTTGACTCCTAAAGCTATTTATGCATTAACATAAAATGATGATCTTCAGAAGAACTCCCGTAGGATAGAACAGTGAGGTACCTATATAAGTTTACTGAGTTATTAAAATGTTATTCGAAAGTTTATATACGCAATGAAATTTCAAAAGCGCCAAGATGATCGAAATGTTAATTAATATACCTTAGTCATTTTACTCTCATGCATTCATGATGATTTGTAACAATGTTTGCTTTCACGCAGGGTGTCGAACCAGGTCCTCTTGAATAAGAGGCCTAATTCTGAACCAATGGGTTACACCACTGTTGTAGGGCGGTAAAAAATTGACGACTCGTGTGGTGTAGTGGGTACCACGCCAGTCCACCATTCGAAGGATCCTGGGTTCGATACCCGGCGGGGCAGAAGTTTAAATGATGAATTTAGATTTCTGTTACCGGTCTGGGTGTTTGTCTTTTTGTATGTCCATGGCACCCACGACACAGGGAATCCTAGTGTGGGGCTTTGAGAGTGAAACGTTAAAAAAAAACAAAATAAAATCAAGCACTTCATTCGTACTCCTTCCTTACATATAAAAATAAGAAAATCTTGAATAATAATATGATTCGTTTCAGCCTCTTCAGAACTGATATTCGGAATAATGAAGCCGTCGAAATTTAATTGGCAATAAAAATTGGGTCAAGAGTGTCGGGACCGTAATTTTAATGGCAGTTTCATCGCCATACTGGCGTAAAAATGTTCTTGTGAAATATCTGAAGAAGTTTTGAATTTATTACTGTCCGTCCTTTTTTATGCCTTTTCTAATGACAGTATCGTGTCTTTGGAATATCAGGTGATGAAGGAAATTCTCTAGGAAAATATATAAAAAAATAACCACGTATGGCTCCGCTGAGATACGAGTAATAAGTTTAATTCTGTACTAGACCGTAACTTTGCGGTTTTTTAAATAAATAACGCTTGACACTCACAGCCCCACACTAGGATTCCCTGTATCGTGGGTGCCATGGACACATACAACGACAAATACACATACATCTAGACCGGTAACAGAAATCCAAATTCATCATTTCTATTTCGGCTCCGCCGGGGATCGAACCCTTCGAATGATGGACTGGCGTGGTAACCACTACACTACACAGGTCGTCATTATATTTAATTAATTTATATATGTATATTTATTTCATTACTTCAAATATTGGCACTATTCTTGTACATCTCCGGTTTCAATAATTACAACACATAAGTTCACTTGATTCCTTAAATAATGTTTCACTGTGTACAAAATCATTGTAATGCACAAAAAAATGTAAAAATAAAACCTCTACATATATACTATGGCAAAAGGTATTTTTTCGTTCGTGTTAGACGAAATTGCATCCAATCGAGTTGATGGCCCTGGCCTGAAATGTAATAAAGTCGATGTCTATTCAAAGGTTTTTGTTTACCATCAAGGATCGATTTTCGCGTGAACAGCTTTTGTCTTTTGACTTCAGTGATCTATACCTACGTTATATTGTTTACCTTAGATATTTTTAATTATATGCGTTTTTAAAATTACTTCACTTATAGTGCTGTTCGGGAAAAAAAATCTTTATACTTTTATCTTTAAACCTCTTAGGTATGAATTAAATTATTACGAATAATGTTAAAAAATCCAAACCGCCCGTTTTTTTTGCAAAGTAGTTTATTACCAATTTGGTGTATTTTACTTGTTTAAGAAAAAAATTTACGAGTTACGATTTTTTCAGTTGTTATGCTGAATAATTAAATGATTACATGTTAAAAATAAAGATATATTGATTGCTAGAGCTTGCCCTTCTGGCATTAAGTACACAACTACAATAAATTTTAAGTAAATTAATATTTATAAGTGACTTAAATGGCTTTTAGTATCTACAGTTGCTTCCAGCCACTGTCGGATCCATTAGTAAACCTCTTTAGGGTCAAAAAACACTGAGGCAGACATTAAAAAGTAAACAATGTAAAATTTATTTAGGGACGTAAGATATTTACTGCGAAAATCAATCATTGCCCTTTAACCCGCGGTCGGCGCAACAATTCATTAACCGCTCTGTGAGACCATCCGAAATTATCTTCTAAAATAAACCACCAAAGTTAATCAGCTGACAAAATGGTCTTTACAGTAAAATAAACCATAGGGCACAAAATTATTTGCGGTAAGTGTGTTAGTAAATAAATAAATTAATTAATGTAAATTAAATAAAACGTCACTCGATACACACAAACTGAAAGGAAGATTACAATAAACAGTTGCACTGAAAAAGCTTAATTAATACCGGTAAGCTTTTGTTGACGCAAGGCACGACAATAAAAACGTTCGGTTGGCGGCCATAGCGTAATTGGCAAAAAGAGAGATTACCTACCTACAATTAATATGTCGAACGAGAGAAACTGTAAACAGAACAGGTATTGAGGACATACTGCATGTATTTTTAAAGGATTTTTGTGGCAACTTTGAGTCTCGAACGCATAAATCTTGGCGCCGTGTAGTGTTTCGGAGGGAAATGGCGCGACGCGGCCTACGCTGCCTCGTGTTTTTATCCACCTAGTGGCACCCATACATCACACCTCTGAAATGTATCGCCCTCACCTCCACTGCTTTGTACATGGACCAACATTACCTGTATTATGTTGCGCGGCCCGTGAATGATAAACGAACAGGTAATCCTTTCAATGTGTAAGTTTAATCTTTTATACTTCCCCTACTATTATCTGTTGCGTTTGCGCGATCGTGAATCAAAGTTATGCTCTGCTACAATATCTGTTATGGTTTTATTAACCCCCGTGATCATTGTTTTATTTACGAATTTATTAAGCTTTTTTTGGGTGGAAACAAAGTCATTGTCTTTTTCTCTTCAAATTGATGTTGTTACTGAAAACGCCAGTAAATTTATTGGTGTGCCATTTTTCTTGCCATTATAAAAATGTTGTAAGCTGGAATTCGAAATAGATGCCATTATCTTTGAACACTTTACTTCATCACTTTATTGATTAACTAGGTCGTGCCCGCGACTTCGTCTACGCAAGATTAGTATTTCGAGCAATTCACACTTATATATATGTAGCCTATGTGTTATTCTGATGTACGAGTATAAGCTATATTAGTAAAGTTTCATTAAAATACATTCAGTAGTTTTTACGTGAAAGAGTAACAAACATCCATCCATACTTCCATATAATACAAACTTTCGCATTCAAATTATTAGTAGGATATATTTACCTAACCATCTGGGCTCATCCATCCATTCATACATTTAGCGTATAGCGTACGCACGATAAATAGTTTAAAATTCTCAAATAACTATTAATGATATGTTACCAAGTAATGGATCGGATCTACTTTGTGTTTTACGCTAAAAACGTTTGCCTTTTCATATGCTTTCAACCACTTCGCTCAATTCATCTTAGAACAAAGTGCAGTCAAGATGTCTCCAAGTTCTTTGCAATCTAAACACGTAGAGGTCGACTCGAGTGAGCTAGTGAAGTTTTTATCTCGAATTGTAGAACTTTGTACGGACGACTAAGTGGCTCATTGTAAAGATGACGACAGCCACGAAATATTGCAAGGGTTTTCTTTAGTCAATTGGATGAAGGCTGGAATGAGTTTCTTTTTTTTATTTATCCTTTTCTAATAATTAAAAATTCTCTCTAATTTCTATATGGTGGTGTTTTGGTTCATACCTTTAATCCTAATAAACGTGTTGTTGATTAAGAGTATTTAATTGTGAACAAAATTGTCTTTGACATCACTTAATCTGTACTAAAGTTTGTTTCTTTGTCTACAAGTCGGATTTAAAAAATTATTTTTGTGTCTGATAGCTACATTAATGAGGAAAGTTGTAGGCTATCAAGCGTTACGTCACAATTCTTAACGCGGGTGAAACCGCGTGGCACAGGTAGTAAGTAATAAATTGACAAAAGGGGGACGCACTCAGTCTGTACTGTGGAGAGAACCGCAGTCAGTGATTTGCCGTTCGTCCTATATTATTATTTTGTTTGACAAGTTTTTATCAAGAAAAAGAAAAAGAAAAGTTGAGATACATAAATTTATGTGAAGTTCTAAATTACACTTATCTATAATATAAAGCTGAAGAGTTTGTTTGTTTGTTTATCTGAAAGCGCTAATCTCAGGAACTACTAGATCGCTTTAAAAAATTATTTTTATATATGATAGCTACATTCATAAAGGTGTATAGGCTATCAAACATTACGTTACTATTTTTAACACGGGTAAAACAGCGTGTCACAGCTAGTAAATTGGTGTGATTGTTATTTTTCATATAAAATTTTCGTCATCTTAAAATCTTTTCATTTTTCCTCTTCGCTCCCGTACACTCCGTCTCAGTTTCAACGTTGTTACTTGAAACTCTGAAACTGGTAATTATATTTGAGGATAGAGAGTAGGCGGCCGGATGACTACAATTTATGCTAAAATTTTAACAACATTATGCCTATCTAAAATATTGTTTGAACAGAATTATTACATAGTTAGTGCTGTGAACTGATACTTAATGTGGTTTAAAATACACCATAGTATTACCGTAACCGTGTAGGTCAAACAGAGTTCAAGTATTGGAAATCCGTTCAAAAATTAATAAGTGAAAGAGAGTCAAGATCGCAGAAAACATATAAATATTCGCGTAAATGCTTTGTTAATGATAAAAGGAAAAATGACGATCTTGCTAGACACAAATTTCAAGATACACTTGAGGTTAAATAGATGTTAAATAATTATCTAAATTGCTTATGAATATTCGAATGAATATAGGATTACCAATGTGTATTTAACGAGAACGATTTATATAAGGAGTCATATTTATTTACTTAAATGTTTATGAAAACTTATAAAAACAAGATAAAAAATAGAAATGGAGAATTTGCTCGAAAGTTGTTTGTGCTATTAGAATTTATTAATATCTATAAAAAATACACGATTTACAAGCTGTGGACTTTCAAATGAACTAAAATAAATGAATGCTTTTAGCATCACTTAGTGTGCCTGCGAGACCTTTTAAAAGAACTTGGGCCTGAAGTAGAACTATCTTAAAATCAGGTCGACTAAATTTAGTCCAGTTCAAGACATGAACGACATAAGAGAGCGCGTTTACGACTAAAAAGCCCGATTTAAGTGAGTAACGTGCTAGCTCGAGAATTTAGAGTTCACCATTTGTAAGACTAGTGAAAAGTAAAGTAAAGTATTTGATAAAGTAAAGAAAAACAATGAAGTAAGTAAAGTAAGTAAATTAAGTAAACTCCACCGAAAATAATCTAGTTATATATGTTAGAAACTAACTTTAATCCAATACTTATGCCCGCGACTTCGTCCGTGTGGATTTTATAATTAATTGGTTCAAGACATCACGTTATCCCATACAATACCCTCCCCCTTACCCCCTTAGGAGTAGAATTTCGGATTTCGGAAAATACTGTCTTTCTTACGTCATACGATAAACCCTTCCTCCCAGTTTCAAGTCTCTACGATCAGCGGTTTGGACTGTGCGTTGATCCGTCAGTCAATCGTCCAGGACAAAGGATTTCATATGTATAAATGACGTCGACCTTTTAAACCTTTGACTGGGTAAATACGTTAACTCATTTCCAAGTATTTCTAAGAAAACATTCGGGCCGAGAAGTAGGTATCCTGTCGTATGCCAGTTGCAGCTGATAAAATTGATTTCATGTTAACAAGATTCCGCGACTTTTCTATGTCGCCATTTCAAAGAAGCGACCCAGTTTAGAATTTACTCCGATGCACCAATAAAATTTTATGTGAACGCAAATAGGAGTCTCAGTGTCTCTCAAGGAGGTTTCAGTCAATTTAGTTGCTCGGGAATTATTTTTAAAATTGATTCTGATGCATTTAAATAAAATTGTCGACACAAAATAAAATAAAAACTCTATGAAATCTTTGGTTGTTGTAATAAAATATTCTGCCGTTGGTAAATTGATGCACTATTACAAATACACTACAATATATTGTACACCAAATAATTAAAAAATATATAGAAAATAGGTACATTTAAAGTGTAAACAAAAGGTGGTCGTATCGTTGCGTTAATAGAGATCCTTTTCAGACAATTATTGGGCCGAGAACAAGAAAGAAACAAGATCAGAACAGAAGTTTGTACACTTCTATTCTGATAATCTGTTCTAGAATAGATGAGGAAAGAAAGATCCTAGATCTAATCCAGGGATTCACCCAAATTCACACGAAAAAATTGCATCAAAAATGTTATCAAAATCGATTCAGGCGTTTAGGAATAGTTTATAACAAGAGTGCAACAAATTTAATTATATTAAGTATATTACAAACACAAAACTTTATGCCAAACGTAAACCAGTAGGTAGACAGTTACCGCTTTTTAAAAATTCTTCAATTTTGATCAGAAATTATCAATTATCAATGGTAGAAGAAATAACAAAGTCGCAACTTAATAAAGAAAATTTTATTATTCAGGCGTTAAATTTAATTAGGAAAATGGAGGAAATGTCCTCGTCCTTGTTGGGTTAATAAATTGCTAATATTTCGCACTAATTATATTATGTGGAGTATTCTCGACTATATTTCGGATTGATTAAGATAAAAGGCTTCGTGGAACTTGACTTGAATATAGAATATATTATATGTGAGATGGAAAAAATAGGCCGGATTAAATTTAAAGGCTAGTTTAGTAGATTCATTACTAATTTACACAATTTTTTATGCACACCATAGCATCGACTCTCTAACGTCTCTCCATCATGTCTTTTAATTTATAACTTGACAAATTATATATCTACTATTTATATTTTATTACATTACACCAGTACAGTACTAATCTCCATTAACTTAACTATACAGGATTCATAATCCGTGGGTTAACATGTTGTGTTCGGATTTTAATATCACTAATAATAATAACTATCCGTAATATAGATTAGAAATTTTGAACATAAAATACGGTATTTAATTTCTGAATTTCAGCTAAAGCTCTGGGCTTTAAAGTTAACTTTCAAAAAATACAATTAAAGAATTGAAGACCGAATTTTCAGGACAAGAAGAATACCTAAAGCTCTTAAATCAATTCTGATATTTCTCATTTCTTAAGCGTTGGAAACTTAAAATACTTCGCTACCGTAAATAGAAACAAAAGGAAAATTTTCCAGCTGTAGATACAACATCGTTTACGCTTTTGAGATTTAACATCTTTTGATTTAGCGACGGCAGATAACGACTGAATGAATATTCTATTCACTTCAATTGCCAGTTAATTTTAATACATAGAATAATATTACTTAAATTATAAATGTCATAGTTTGTTCGTATTTAGATGTTTGTTGCTCAATCACAAAAATTGGCTAAACCGATTTGAATAAAATGTGAAAACTTTAGATAGTTCATAACCTGCATTAACGCATTGCTTTTTGCTCCGGTAAATTTCCAACGGGAATAAATTAAGGATGAAAGTTTGGTAATGAGCCGTTCTTGTAGGAATAGTAATTCCTTACATAGTAATGTAACTCATTTTTAGCTTTTTGTGTAGTGGTTATCTGCCGGTCAACAATCCGAAGGGTCCTGTGTTCGATTCCCAACAGGGCAGAAGTTTAAATGAAGAATTTGATTTCTGTTCTCAGTCTGAATAATTGCGTAATTGTGTGTGTGTGTTGTGTGTGTTGTGTGTGTGTGTGTGTGTGTGTGTGTGTGTGTGTGTGTGTGTGTGTGTGTGTGTGTGTGTGTGTGTGTGTGTGTGTCCATGGTACTTACGACACAAAGAACCATAGAGTTTCAGTAAATTTTATTACGCTCAGCGCTTTACCGTATAAAATTTTAATATCAAATGCACTCCCTTTTATACGTCAAACTTACAAACAATAACTTTAAGCGGTTATCTCATTCGCCCACAATACATAGCCGGGAGCGTAGCTCATATTGAACCCGTGACGAAGTTGGTGTGACGTGGCTTTCCCGGTTCGGAACTTCGTGCCAACGCTGAAGCGCTGCATTTAAGTTATTGCTCACTTCCTGTAAACCTAGAAACAAACTAGAATACCATTAGTATCGCGGCTAAGAAAAAACTAAATAAATTACACTCAAATACTAGAAGTACCTTCTACGTACCCATAGACCAGACATAAAGATGAAGATATTAAGCAAACTCGCACTGTCGCCGCATTTGGCAGAAAAATTTGAAGAAAAAGTAACTCAATTATAATTTCTGGGTCCTTCAATTAGTCTTCATGGGAGTAATATTGGGTTATGTGAGATTCTTACTGCACTAAAAAAGCACACTGCGTACCCATATTTTGATCCTGGAGAGGAGTAAATCTTGGTCCAGGACGGGCAAATCGAAGCTTTTGACCAGAGGGGGAAGTTAGCTATCCCCTTCTCCAGCGCGCTTGCCCCCTCGGTCTACCTAGGTCATTAAGTTGTTGTATTATTTCTTAAAATTGATGGATCCGACAATTGGTTTCTACCCTAACAATTGGATAAGTTACTAAGTAATGGTTTAACGCTATGCTAAGGTAAGCTCACTACTGTATTAGAGGGACTTTGCCTTTATGTGCGACTGAATTGGTTATCAGGGTGTTGTCAACAGTATTGTATGGTACAAACACGGCAGTGCTAATGGTTCAATTCCAACACCGCTTTTGAGTTAATCATCAGGAAATTCTGGCCCTTTTACGAATAATAGTAACTAATGGTCGAAATTCGGCAACTTACACCATGTAACATAGATAATTAATAAATGTACAATTTCTTTACCAATTTCAAATCTCGAACTCTTGTTAACTTAAAAGTCTGATAATAGTATCATATACTTTTTTATTTTTGTTGGGGGTCTATTAGATGATTTTTTATTTTATTTTATTTCAAACGTTGTAAACTACATTACTACGTTAAAATTACTGTGCTACTGTTAGTGTTAGAAACCTCACCGGGTAAGTTTGCTAAACAAACATGAATCATAACACGTAAATATGCAAAAAAAACATTGCTAACAAAAGCTTCGGTTGCCGAATAAATGGTCGGTAGTGCTTCACTTGTCTCTGCGTGACAACGAGGACCATTTTTCTTCGCGACGCTCAAGTGACAGCCCTACCGCAAGGCACTTCACGCACTGTTCGCTACTAAGTAATAGATTCACTGAAGAAATTTGGAGTATACGCACTCTGTTTGGTTAAATGACACAAGTTACTGTAACAATTCTGTGAAAGCTTACCGCACAAATTAATTCCGAGAATGTTTTGAACATGATTGTACCTACTATTTCATTAGCTTACTTGTAGACTAACATTAACCTTATAATTTCTTATCATTGCTTATGTACCTTCATATTTATATACTTTTATAGTGTGAAGCGTTATTATTTTGTAATAAAATTAAATAAGTACCTTATTAGTAAATAAATCTCTAATACGGACAGATACACAGAAGATGGAGTGTAAGCATTGTGTTTCTTAAAATTGTAAGATGAATCGGGGGAGCGTATATTTTTTCTTCGTCATATGGAGGCTAAACTAGCTTTACAATTTGTACAAACTTTGAAAACATAAGCATAGGTTTAAATTTTATGTAACGATATTTATACAAAGAACTCGCCTACTTACTCGTACTTCAATGGTAAAAACCACACCATCATAAAAAATAACAAATGTAATTTGAACAAAGCGTAATTGGGTAAAGAAAATCGTAAAATAATATTTTGAAACATCCTAAGCAGACCCGCTTCACTGAAATCCTCAGCGCCTTATTAAGTTCACATCCGACCCTTTCACTCGGTGCTTCTCGACATTCTTTTGAATGTGGAAATGTGCTGACCTTCAGTGCACCTGTTTGCTTTACTTTTGTTACAATTACGTCCATTGTAAAATGTTCCTCTAAATTAGCCATCACACTGTAGTACTATATTAGTAAATACTACAATTTTAGTAGTAAATTAGCACGTTATGAAGGCCTCTTTGATTTACAGTAGTAACGTAAAATTATCAAATCGTACAATTTTTTAAATGTATATGTTTTTTTTATAACTAGTATTGCAAGTAGTAGGTAGTTGTTTTAAAAAGTTTTCGTATTATTTTCAGGAAAACTGAAAACAGACTACAAGCTTAAAGGTTTGAAATATTACTGATTTCAAGGGGAACATTTTAATAATACATTAAACATAATAATATAAATATAAATATATATATATATATATATCTAATATATAAAATTCTCGTGTCACAATTTTCGTTGCCATACTCCTCCGAAACGGCTTGACCGATTTTGATGAAATTTTTTGTGCTTATCCGGTATCTATGAGAATCGGCCAACATCTATTTTTCATCCCAATAAATGTTAAGGGTGGTCCACCCCTTAGTTTTTTATGTTATATGCGGTACGAAGTTAACGGGGTCAGCTAGTTATACATATAAACCTTCCTCTTGAATCACTCTATGTACTAAAAAATACTGCATCAAATCCCGTTGTGTATTTTTAAACGATCTCCGACAGACGCGGGAAGCGACTTTGTTTTATACTATGTTGTGAAAGTTGGTAGAACTAAATGCTAGATGGATGCGTAATCGAGAAGATAAGGTACTTTTTATTATTTACTTATTATGGCCTACTGTTGAGCACTATTCTGTTCCTACAACCGGGAAAGGCCTGGAGCAATCACCATGCTACTTCAATGTAGATTGGTGGAGATACGGGTTAGCTGCCAGCCCGTGTCGGATGTTGTCAAACCCCAAAGTCCCAAATGGGACTCAGGGTGGGTAGTATCTCCTCGGGCAAACTGTTGTGGATATTTTTTGACCGCTTAACGTAAATTAAGTCGTTTTTGTAATGATGTACTAAGCATTCTAAGAGATCATTTCAAAACGTAACTTAGCAAGTAGGTACTTTGATGTGTTAACAATTCTATCAAAACAATCCTACTGATAAAATTTGGAACTCATAAAAGGTATTCTATTACTATGCAGTTACAGTTTAAAATCGAATGCCGCGTGCTTTCGTAGAATGCAACAGCCCGTGTGTTTAAGTGTACCTACGTCTACGCAAATATTACACTTTGATATATCTTACGGTGCAATTACTATAGTCGAGATAAACGACATTGTGCGTAGTTTTACGTGGAAATGGAATTGTTTTTTGTGATATTAATAAATTGACTAGGTTTTTTTTGTTGAGATCTTAAAATTAAAAAAATTACATATTCCCATAATTATTTTATTGCTCAGCGCGCATAGCCCCGCTGGTAGTGTGAATCGCAAGCGATCACATTGTTAAGCAACGTCGGGCGCGGCCGGTACT
>DWQK01000171.1:0-25559 GCA_018231225.1 Noctuana stator
CTGAAGCGCTCATAGACCCGCTGGTAGTGTGGATCGCTGGCGATCACATTGTTAAGCAACCACAGGCGCGGTCGGTACTTGGATGAGACTAAGACAGTAACAAAACAAGTTAATATTCAATAAACATATATTATTATCATTTAATTTTAATAAATAAAACGTTGAAACATTCTTAGAACTGAGGAATAATTAAAATGGTTTAACGTAACGTAATGAAAAAAAAAACATTACTCTTTTAAAGTTATCATTATATAAAATATATAATAGTAATATTATTTTGTAACGCGACTTGCCTAAGCAAATTAATAAATTATACCTATTTCACTGCTAAGTCCCGTTAACGAGAATGAAACAACGAAATATTACACTTGCGTATGTAGTATGACGCTACTTCTCTCTCTCTCCTAAATCTAAAATTCAAAACAATAACAAATAAAGTAGAACGAAAACAAACAAAAATAACTCTAGTAATATTCGCCTCAGACGTTTTAAACGTTGGCTTGGCGTAGTATAATGCCAATTCATGAACATTACAAAATTGACACGTTTACATGCACAGACATAATGTGTTATATTTTATTGTGCGTCTGTTTATGTTTGGGATTTCTGTACTATTTATTATGAAAGAATTTTTTAAGGCTGATCATATCTGTATTATGTTTTCTACTTAAGAGAAGGTACAACACTAGTACACTGGTAAAATCTTGAATTTCACACAGAGATTGAATAGAACAAGTCATGGCCGAAATTGCGGGTGACTTTTCTATCGACAAAATATTGTGAGAAATTATTGTGTGATTGTGTTGAGTATTTGCGTTAAAATTTTATTGACCTCTGTGAAGAGATAACGTGGCGACAATGTAACAAAATATTTATAAATTTAACTTACTTATTCATGTAAATAAAACATAAAAAGAAACGCCTAAGTACTGCCTAAGTACTTTGTATAATACGTAATTCGCAAATATATTTTGAAGACAGCTGATTTCTTTCATCCAATAAGATATCAAAGAATTAATTCCAAACCTTTTTACTGTAAGTGCTTCATTACATTATTTATAAATATTCTTACGTGTAAAATCTTTTCTATGTTGGAATCTTTATTCCTTCGTGAGATTTTATTAACTTCACGAACAAAATTGACGCCGATGTTTCGAAATTAGTAGTAAGAGGAGGCAGTAGTCCTCCGCGCGTCACTATTTAGTAATGAAACCGACTGTACTCATCTATTCGCAATTCATGATCACTTTCGTAACGACAGATTTCGAGATCTGTAAACTGTTTGTTACGAAAACTTCTATAGAAGAATGTTTGTAAACTAACGATAAAGACAATTTTTCTACCTTATTATAATACATACAAAGAAGTAAAAATATTGCAAACTATTTTCGAAATTTAAATTTTCTTTACAATAAGATAGTTTGTATGGATATTATACACAAGTATGAACTGCATTTAATCTTCGCTAGTTCACTATCCCTGTCACTATAAAACACCAAAACACCAATATCCATCACATCACTACAACGTCTCGATCGTCGTAATAAAACATTAAAATCCGGAACAATTCGCGGTCGCTTTTACAGCGTGTACCGTCGCGTATTAATTATAAAATCTCTTCATAAACCGCTACCGATGCAGTACGCATCACACGCCCTTGGTGAACACACAATAAAATGTATTTTTGGAGCAGGCCATTGCCAACCGCAGCGAATACCCGCCGAAAGAAATACGCGGAGCGCGTTGCGCTGGACGAGGAATAGACTGGGAGCTCGCTGTATCGTTTATAATCCCACTCTATTTTTCATCGGATATAATAATTAAGTGCTCTTAATAGAAAGCTTCTAGTTAGAATAAAATAAATATTATATTTGCATATCTACCCATACATACAGTGCACAGTTTCAATAGGTAAATTTGGCATAGTGATGTAAAGTAATGTTTACTTATATTCTTTTGGTACTTTGTTTGTTGCTTATAAACACATTTTTTCTCAAACTTCACTATATTTACACCAGCGATTGCATTATAATATCACAAGATAAAAATTAATTATAAATTAATAATTTAAAAGTGCTTCGTCGAAGTCGTCATAATGCGTCTTTGTAGACGAAATTTAAAAATTAAACAAGCTCTTGGCCAATAAATGTAAATGACGCCACGAGACGCATTCGGGACGCCTGTAAAGTCTGTAAACATTCTCACATCGCCACAGGAAGTATAAACACCGGAACTATGCACTCCGAGCCGGAGCTGGGATTCTTCCATTGTACGCCGTCAGACGAAGCATGTTTTTTGTTTACATCGTCGGCCAAACGTTTATTGATGCTACAATTATGAGGCAGCGTTGACTGAAGCGAAATGCAGTTTGTAACGTGCTGTACATTGACATTTTTAAATGTAATCACTATTTGAATTGAACGATAAATGAAAATTTTATTACAATTTGTACATAGAATATTTTCTACAAATTAATTAATATTGTTATACTAGACACTTTTCGGTCAGGAAAACATCGCAAGTAAATCTATGTCTGAAACTGAAGATAAAGTCGTAGTTACCTTATGGTCCATAGTTATCTTAATGCTGAAATATAAATATATTTTGTTTTTGTTGATATGTCTATGCCATTCATGTTACGGAGAATTTTAATAATATTATAATCTAATACTTGAGGAATGTGGGTGCGAATGATCAAAATAAAGAAATGACGGCACTGATTTTGAGTCACTGTGAATTAAACCCGCACGAGCTGTTTTGACATTTGTCACAAGCAAAAATACGGTAAATAAATGAAATGAAGTGAAATGAATTCGCGATATTTCAGTATGATTTACGCGGCGACGAATAAAAATGCGTGTTATTCTAAAGCGTTAGCTTTTTCAGTTTCCGTTGAGAACGGAAGCTGGGAGTCTCAAGCAAATTGACTGTCAATTCAAATGTCAGCGGCAAATGAATTTATCGAATCCACTGGGGTTTGGCGCGAAACTTTGATAAATAAACTTGGAATCTGCCGTTTTATTAAGAGTAGAGATTGCCCATGGGTCGAAACTCGACCGTTATATCTGCAGTAAAGCTGTGTTTCACCAATGTACATTCGATATCTGTTATACTACAAATAAAAGCATGGGTAAAATCTTCGTTTATTCCCATCACTCAATCTCTTTTTTAATACACATCAATAACATTTAAAATGATTCATTTAAATAAATTTGGCGAATGACGTGCATCCGTTACCATTTTATTTTGCTTGTTAAAAATGTACTAATAGTAACAATTTGAAATGTAGGTGTTTTTTACGAACTACAGTTAAACAGTATAATAGCGAAAATGAAACAGGTTTGCTCTACAGCAGGCATTCTATCTAGGCAGGCAGTATAGTTTTATAAGCTTTATGCTAAGGAACTTAAGTTGCCTCGTTTTAATAGATTCCCAAATAGATTTTTTCTTTAGTTTGCCTTTTATATGTGACAGGACCAAGATCCTACAAGTACCTATAAAATACAATAGCGTAGGTCACTTTCCAATTTCATTACTATAGAACAACAGCGAAAAACTTATAAACTGATATATTAAGTGCTTTTACTTCGGAACAGCAAGAACTAATCCAAGTTTTCTCGTAGCTTACCGATATTCGTACACAATACCGACACATAACCCATGGAGGATGAAAGAAAATACGTGCCATACTTGCGGGAGCTAACTTTACTTCGACTTTTACACGTTTAAAGTTATTATTATATTAATGGTTTCTGTTCACGTACCACGCCCGTGTTTTCTCAGTTCCCGCGTAAATCATTTTAACTGCAGTAGTTATGTTAGCGCCGCCATTTCATTTATTTCAGCTACAATTCTTTCTATACTCCGTTTTGGATTGGGCTATGTCGCTTTACTATTTCTGTTTAATTCCGCTGACGTTTCAACTAAGTGACGCTCAACAGGCTGTGTGCGTTGTTAAAGGGTCGTTTTTCACGTCAATTTGCAAAATTTGCAGCTAACACCCGGATAGTAAGCGTTTTAATACTCTGAATTTTGTAACGTTTCGCACAATTAGTTAATTAGTTTTATTTATTCAGTTATTTTTTTTAATATAAATCTGTTTTAAAAAATAAATTATTTAATATCATTATAGTCATTACACAGTTAAAGTCTTATAAGGAGTATTTAAGAATTTCGACCTTCACCTCATTTCGGTAGCACCGGGGTTTGATTATCAAGTACCGATATATAGCAATATACCCGATAAATAGCAAATTAGAACAGACTGATATAGTATTTATTTATTAATGTTTATTTCATTATTATTCTGAAAAATAAGTTTCTACTGTATATAAGTTGCATCCATTCAATCGTCTTAGTTGTTTGTAATCCTCTTCACTTCTATTGTGATTGTTCAATCTTGACTGTAGATAATTCTATATTATCTACAGTCAAGCTTCTCTTGTAGGAGCGCACTGGTCCGATAATTGAACGGACAATACTCATAGAGCCTTGCTTTTGATATCAAAGTCGATCTTTGTTCAATTCTACTGATTGTTGTTATTATCCAGGTCGTATTTATACCGGTTATAATAATAAATAGTATCAGTCTGAACGGAGCTTAGCTCGGTATTTTTTTAGTAAATCAAATGAATGGAATACATACCTATACATTATTAAATCGCTGTAGCCGTTTCCGAGATGCAATATAGCTCGTTTAAAGATATAAGATTTATCATGTAATCTGTTTGTGTTCATAATCGAACTTAACCGATATCAAAAGGTGTGCTTAATTTATGAGAGTGGACACACACGTGTGTGAATATGTCTCAATCTGGACACAAATAATTTTGTGTACATGTTTAAGGTATATTGTGAATTTATTTTGCGGTAATTTTTGCCTCTTGCTCGTAAGTATTTTATTAACATACATTCCGGACGATCATTTTATGTGACAGGCATCCTTATTTTAATCAAAATAAAATAACAAAATATACTATTTTGTATCTGATCAAATGGCGCGTTCATAACCCTCTGAATTACTGACCGTTAGGGCTGGTTGTTGTTCATTTAATAAAAGCCCTTTCATTCTCCCCTCATTCAGAGACCTTCAACGTGTTTCCATACTCGTCTATTGGTTTTAATTCTATGAATTGGTCCTTCAAACATCTGCTAGATGGCGTCGATCGCAAATCTGAATCACGCTTACAACTTTGCTCTGTGAATTGTATAAGAGCAAGCCGTATTAAAATATCATTACCACGTAGTTTACATAATCCTATTATATTTTTGCTTGGGCTACTCTACTTCGTTGTAGTAGTCCCGATCTAAGATACATAGTATGTGCACTTTGAAGGCGGCTTGCCTTGTAAAATGTTCGTAGTTAGTACCACCGACTAGTATCGGCTCATAGGTTTCGGTTTAGAGCATTGTGGCATAGGGTAAATTGCCTTCTCGTAGCTATCTCAATAGATATCTTGTGACTAGACTAGTTGCACAATATCTTAATAAAACACATTTTCATTTCTGATAATATTTATTATCTTTGATAAAATCACTTTACGATGTTCATAATTTTTTTTACGTACTCTCTAGGGTCTAAGTGAAATATTTATCTAATACGTAATATTATTCTTTTCTGCGTACTTTTTATAAGAATAAAAGTTTTTTTATCCTTTGCCATTTCTGACACGGCTGAGTATTTCACTAGTTATTTTTTTATCATTTCTTTTATTTTACTTAGGGTCTGTTTCTCTCCGGTTAAAATGTCATTTCAATTACGCAAAGAGACAATTTAACCGACGAGAAACTTATTTAGGACTTGCTTGAAGATGATGAAGAAACAATCGCAGTTGTGATGCTCGTACAAACTGCCTTGAAATAATATTCAATCACAGCACCAATTACTCAATGCTGTACTGCAAAACATAACAGATTGCCACACTTCTGGCAGTACGATTGTTATACTGAAAACGTCCCGTCGTTGGTTGAAAGTAAAATGGAACATTGTAGAGTTTCTCGTCGGCTTTCAATAAAGAAAACACGCGAAACAAAACCGGACGGAGCGCCTCTTGGCAGAGATAATGAAAAAAACTGGGACAGGTAACCCGCCCTCGTCTAAGTACCCCATATATGACATATTTGTGTAGAGCGTTAAGTTAAACGCTACGAACATTTTGAATGATCAGTGCGAACTGTGTAGTTCGTGGACACGTACGTTCATGTACGTAAATACGTACGGATACATTGCTATTCATTTGGACTCAGATGATCACCTTAGATAAATAGGATTGTCGCAGTCGCAGGTCTACTGGAAGAACTCCTTGCAAATAATTAGATCTGTGTTACCTGCCTTATGCCTAACTTTAAATAAAAAACGGATATGTTTCTATTATTTCCCTACCTCTATGTTGAAAACTATTCATTAATTCACTACCCCTTCGAATCTGAAGAGGAAAACTTGGATTACACTCATCCAATTTTCTCGTAACTTATTTTGCCAAGCATCCCTCAAAGTTTCTAAAGAAGTTAGGAAAGTTTATACATTTCATAAGTTTCTCTAAATTCTGTTAAGGTGATGCATCTTATATAGGCATCCCATCTTACTTGAAACTCCACTCCGTTTAATCCATAAATCGGACCGAATCTGATTAGTTTGAACCTTGTAGAATATGTAATATTTCATATCCAAACTCTGCGGCGCTGGAAATCGAACCCAGAACCCGAATTGCGATGTGAATGGTGAACTGTCTCAGCACTACACCACATAGATCATTAAAAATAATATTATGAAAGTGTCTGTAAGAAATAATGTTTTATGATTGGTAAAAAGCTAAATGTGGTTCATTTAAGAACGCAGAAGGCACCATTCTTAAGCCGACAGTTAAGCTGATTTAGTTTCACATAATATTAAGTATCTACATTTACATGCCTTCAACCCTTTTTATGTCCCACTACTGGGCACAGGTTTTTCCCCACAACCGAGGAAGACCATACTACATTTACATAATAAATAAAAATAAGAATTCGATTTTTTTCATAAATACATAACTTTAACGTTAGCTTAAAATGACTGATAAAGACGAAATAAACCAATGCAGATGTTTACTGCAGGTAAAACAGGTTTATATCATTTCTGCGCCAAAATATTCATTGATCTAAATATAGAAATATGAATTTTGTTATTTATCCAATATATTTTCGGAAAATCCCTTCATATCGGATGCCTACATCATACAAAGATCACAACCTCCTAGTTAGGATATAATTGATATCTCTTAATGAACATAAATTTCACAATCAGCAAATTTTATTCACTTTCGTCTGAAAGACTGCTGAACAAATTTTATTGTCGTTAAACTACTTTGTTCAAATTCAATAAATTTGCTCTAGCTAAGGAAGCCGGAGCGAAAAGAACGTAGTCGAAGTGTTTAATTTAATTTGTTCCTTTCAAGCTAGTACTTTTTAAGTTAGATAAATGGGAATAGTCGACAGTAATATATTTGTCTCTCTATTCTGATTTGATTGTTTAGTTTATACTTTAGATCAGCTTTCCCAAAGTCGGCCATAACGCCCCCTTGTGAGCGCTGCAAGCCTAAAGGGAGCGGTAAGAGACCTAGGAAAAAAATGGGGGTGTTTTGTGTTTGCGACGCCAAACATATAGAAAAACACGGCGCGGACTTTTTTTTATATGTTTGAGTAACGACGCATATTACACTATACATTTTGTATGAAAAGGCCGCGAAAGGGACATAATATGTCAGCGACCCGTCCTCGTCTTACCTACACCTTTCAAATTTCAAGTTAACTCTTGCAAGTTATCGTAAAAGTTCAATTTGTGGTTCATCGGTTTTTCAAAAAATGGGGGCGCTAAAAAATAATTTATTCTCAATGTGAGCAGTACATAAAATAAGTTTGGGAACCACTTTTTGAACACAATTTAGTTTCATCATTTATCACCAAAGATTAATTCAATGGAATGATGATTCCAGCCTTCTCGTTATTGTTGTACCTATTCCTAAGCCGGCAGCTATCAAAGCTATCTATACTGATAATATAAAGCTGAAGAGTTTATTTGTTTGAACGCGCTAATCACAGGAACTACTGGACCTATTTGAAGAATTATTTTAGTGTTAGATAGTCCATCTATCGAGGAAGGCTATAGGCTATCAAGCGTTACGTTGCAATTCTTAACGCAGGTGAAACCGTGGGACACAGCTAGTCACTTATAAAATTAGCTAACACAATTATATGTGTAAATTTTTTATCAGTATTTTTAAGAATATATCTCAAAATAGGTTTTATCTTTCAAAAAATATTAATGTAAAAAATGTTTTCAGTTACTTTAAACTTGTTATTTCTATTTAAGATAATCTTGAACTCAAAAGACAGTTTCGCTTATATCGATGTTTCTATTGTCCTACAGATCAGTGGACTAAAGTTCGAAACTCAACTACGAACTCTAAACCAGTTCCCAGAAACCTTACTCGGCGATCCCGCACGACGCATCAGATACTTCGACCCAATCCGGTGAGTATCACTATGAGTTAGTATGTCGGGGACTGCAAACACCTTCATTAAGCTAATAAACAAGGTTAAAAACTGCTTTGCGATAATCAGCCAATGATGGTGTATATTTTTTACATGCACGTACGAGTAGCACCGCCCTCCTTCCCTAATATATAGAACGCATGTACATGCAAACACAATAAGAAAAACCATTAAGAATAAAACTATCTTCATAAAGGTAACAAAATTATATCTGTTACAGATTTAGATATATTTTTTAAAACTGGTTAAACAACAGTATAAACATTAGTTCATACCATATTCCAATTTAAATCTGCATAATATTTTATGCTTTTTTGCCAAAAATGTAGTAAAAAGATAAAGTTTTAAGAAAATTGCTGATACACAAAGTGAGACACCAAAAACTGCCCTGTAAAAACCTATAGTAAAATAGCATCGTGGTTTATTTTCAAAGTGAGACACAAATTAAGCTTCCTAATTACTTTTGTTGAACACAATCTTAAAATATTCTTAAAATTCATGAACATTTAAAGTAAATTCATAGTAATATATCTCACAATTTTAGTTATAAACGCTTATTAGAGCATCTTATAAAACTAGTCGTGAGTTGTTTGAAATACTCGTAGCTCACTGACTTGACTTTATTTCTTTTGTAGTGTCAGCGGCTGTGTAGCACTCTTACGGAGAAATATGTATGTCAAAGTATCTCATATTGTATAACGTGAGTCTTTATGATCATTAATATATTTCTCGGTGAGTTCTGTATAGACACCATTACGAGATAGAAGAGGGAAAATAATTTGTGAACATATAAAACGATTATTAAAACCTCCAAAAGTGCTAGACGCCAAACATAGAATCTTATTTTTATTTACTTTTCTTTTTGACTTTTTCAACTTTTTTTTCTCCGTGTTTTTTGAACCGAATATGAATAGTGTTTCAATGCCTGCTTATTTACAGAAACGAGTACTTCTTCGACCGCAATCGACCATCCTTCGATGCCATTCTCTACTACTACCAGAGCGGAGGCCGCCTGCGCCGCCCCGTCAACGTCCCACTTGACGTGTTCTCAGAGGAAATCAAATTTTACGAACTGGGAGAACAAGCCACCAACAAGTTCCGGTAAGATGCAATGTCATACAAGCTACCAAATTAGCTAGCTACAAAATGTCAACATTACAGGACACTAAAAAAACGTTTTTAAATGTATCACGATTTTTGTGACAAATATAGGAACACCCACTATATTATAAATGGTAAAATAAATTTTAGGCGACGAGTTCAAATTGAATGGCAACTGAACATAAAAATCAACTGTCTTTAGCAACTCCATATATAATGGAGTAAATCATGCACTTTATTGTCAAAAACATAAAGTTATGTACACATTATATATTGCGTACAAATCGTACTTAATATCTAATATAAGTTGTTTAATTGCAGTGAAGACGAGGGTTTCATAAAGGAAGAAGAGAAGCCTCTGCCCTCCAACGAGCGTCAACGCAAAATCTGGTTGCTGTTCGAATACCCTGAGAGCTCTCAGGCCGCGCGAGTTGTTGCCATCATCTCGGTGTTCGTCATTCTTCTGTCCATCGTCATCTTCTGCCTGGAGACCCTCCCTGAGTTCAAACACTACAAGGTCTTCAACACCACCACCAACGGCACCAAGATCGAAGAGGACGAAGTTCCCGACATCACCGACCCGTTCTTCCTGATTGAAACCCTATGCATCATTTGGTTTACGTTCGAATTGATAGTTCGCTTCCTGGCATGTCCTAACAAGTTTAACTTCTTCAGAGACGTGATGAATATAATTGACATAATCGCTATTATTCCATACTTCATCACCCTGGCCACCGTAGTCGCTGAAGAAGAAGACACCCTGAACTTGCCGCGTGCTCCCGTATCCCCGCAGGATAAATCAACCAACCAGGCTATGAGTCTCGCAATTCTTCGCGTGATTCGTCTCGTGCGAGTGTTCCGTATCTTCAAGCTGTCTCGCCACTCCAAGGGTCTTCAGATTCTCGGGCGTACTCTCAAGGCATCTATGCGTGAACTCGGGCTGTTGATATTTTTCCTGTTCATTGGTAAGTGCCATTTCCTTATTTCAATACAATAGTTATAAATTTCGTTGCACCGTGTACATAACATTTGTTGATTAAGTAATCTTTTATTTAGGTACCTGTGTTACACGCTCCAGCAACTTTAACTACGATCGGCACACCTGTAAATTTGTCAGTGTTATATTATTTAACAATAAGGCCGTCGATTTCATTAGACACTTACGTGGTATTGTTAACTGTATTGCATTTTATAGTTAAATGACATTTAATAAATGTTAAACTAACTCCGTCGTGGTATGCAGGATAAGTAGGTACAATGATTGTAAACGGTAATGCGTGGCGCGAACGTTAACGGAGGCACCAGCTTGCCGTTCGTTGCGCCGCCGCCACGCCGCCGCCGCAACGCCGCGCGGAGCGACGCGAGCTCGCCGCAGTCGCGCGTGCACAACAAACTTTGTGTTCGCAGGGGTGGTCGTGTTCTCCAGCGCCGTCTTTTTTGCCGACAAAGATAGACCCGATACGAATTTTTCCTCAATCCCAGACGCGTTTTGGTGGGCCGTCATTACGATGACCACCGTCGGCTATGGAGACATGAGGTAACCCTGTCGCGGACTGGACCGCGCCTGCTCGCACGCGCTCCCTAGCACTGAACGTCCCACTATATTCTCCGTTGGTGTGTGCTTGTTCTTAAAGGTGTGGTCCTGTTCTCCTCTGCGGTGTACTTCGCCGAAGCCGGAAGCGAGAACAGCTTCTTCAAATCTATACCTGATGCGTTTTGGTGGGCGGTCGTGACAATGACGACCGTAGGATACGGAGACATGACGTATGATACTGCGACTTCATCCCTTTTTTCATCTCTGCCTTCTCAGTTTTTATTCTCCAGTCCCCCTCATCGTTATCATAACATGGTCGTGATTTCTTTCGCCGCATCATATTACTTTTGCTTTTATTTAATTTTACGGACAGATCGCAAAAACTTAACTGACCATTACTTTACCTATACTTTTTCTTCACTTTGAATTTTTTTTATTATTGCACGTATGAGATGATCGTGATTTCTCCTTATGTTTTGAGTTTACTTTTTACGTCATCCCATTTCTGAACTCTTACAATTTTACATGGAAGTATTGTTGCGGAATATTCCAATTACTTTTTATGATAATTATTCTTTTTCGATTATCATAATTAATTTGCCATTGGAACACAGTATCGTCGGTGTTACAATCGCCCCTTCCAAAGCGTATTCAATAAGAGCATTTGTTGCTACGGACTTCAACTCCTTTATAAAGGATCTAATCAGACTAAAGTCTAGTTGAAGTTCTCCTGTTAGTGTGTACTTCCTACCTGTATCTCCTTTGGATGTTAATTCCTTTGTGATGCTTTTCGCTAAAATATATGTGTACCCGTTATTGATGTTGTGATTGGTACAATGATGTTGGCACAATAGTATATCGAAAATGGTGGTTAAAATATCAAAGTACTCGTACGTTGCATCATCACGGATTCATAACTTTGTCACATTGGGCTTTATTTCAATTATTTGCTTTCTGCCACCAGAAGCCACGTTTGCCACTTTCGGCTTAATTTGTTTGGAATGTTCTGCAACCGTATACCGCTAAGATAGTTTCACGGACACAGCTACTATGTAAAATTGATGTTCTGTTCTGAATCTCATTGCTTATTATTGTCGTAATGCTCCATTTGATGTCTCACCATTTTCGATAGTCAGTGTGTTAGTCGAAATTGCATGTATATATTGAGCTTAAGTAGGAATTATGTGATTGTTTTATCATTTCTAAGGATATAGACATTTTGTTTCTGTTTTGTTGGTTTTACATTTAGTTTTTCACGCTTTAGCCAAGATTTATTAAGTTATTTACTATTTTACTATTTATATTATGCATGATATCTGCGTAAAAAAAAATTATGACATATTAAACATAATCTTGGCTAAAGCGCGCGCGCGCGCATTTCTGCAGCCATGCACACAGCTGTGTCGAGCTGCAGCGAGTATGCATGGTGATGGATGGAAACGTACTGCAATGCGATGTGAAGCCGGGCGAGATGTTTCTTAAAAAAATTATATTAATATTTCAATCATTACTGTTTATTTATGTTTTTTTCTACGTTATTGCGCAAATATTTATGGGGCATGTCGCTTTTCCATCAGATTCATGCTAGTAAATAGTTTTAGTTGTAGCTCATAATTATATTTTTAATTTTGTTATTTTAAGAGAGTTGCGATGCACCTTGCTTTATGTCGTCTAATAATATTCTTGGTGTTAGGCCCGTTGGAGTGTGGGGAAAGATTGTTGGGTCGCTTTGCGCTATCGCTGGCGTGCTGACCATCGCTCTGCCCGTACCCGTCATCGTGTCCAACTTCAACTACTTCTACCACCGTGAGACCGATCAAGAGGAAATGCAGTCGCAGAATTTCAATCACGTCACCAGCTGCCCTTATTTGCCTGGCACCATGGGCGAACCCTACATGAGTGAGTGCCGAAAATAATTTTTATTAAATTGCATAAATTATGTTCAACATGACATGTGTATTGAAGACCTTCTCGACTACACTTTAATTTTTTTTAACTGTTCTCTTTTAATTTAAATACATGTTTAATAGTGTCTGTAACTAAATTGATATCGAATACTCCAAATATAAAATTCATCTTTATTAAGTGCAGTTGAGAAGTTTTATAATTTTCCAGGATTTTAGTCCCAAAGTCTTTCTCGTAGTTTATATATTCGTATACTCTATTCTGGTTAAAGCTTGCGTTAGAGAGAGCGGGGGACGGTACACGGTTAATTCTTTAACTTTCAGTACTCTGGCGAAGAAACAAAATGACCTTTGTTGAGGTTATATTCGACGCTTTTTTCGTGTGAATATTGAAAGTTTCAGAATAACACACGTAGCCGCCAGCTGCATGTGAATACAATAGGCGTGAAACCTGTAAAAGTTCCTACTCTGCAGTAAAATGCTTATAAATCACCTTGTATAAAACATTCGAATGGTTTTATTCCGCGCTGCTCCGCAATAACATATTATTTATCAATTTATTCGCGAAATTTTTATAATATTACATTTGTGAATATGAAAGCTACTCGTATGTAAGAATGTAGAGCTCCAGTAAGTAGTAATACCGGTTTAACCGGATTATGCCTATCGACGTTGAATTACGTTGAGGAATTTTACTGGATTTTTATACCTGGTTGGATCTCGGATCTCTAAAGCAGCTGCTTAACTTGAAATTACCGCCGCCTTTTCCTACTTCACGTGCGCCCTCCGCTCCTCGAACCGCCGCAACTTCAATAGAGTTAGTTTGCACTTAAACCCCACTTGAATTTTATACCGTCAGTTAGCTTAGAAATACGGAAAGTTAAACGAGAAAGCTAATAACTCATGAATTAAAGTTCGGACGTCTCTAAGGTGAAACACTATTCGAAGCTAACGAACGAATATAAAATATCCACGCTACTTTTGTACCTGTACCATTGACTGTTACGGTTCTATTATTTCATAGATTTGCGAGTCCCGTGTCAGTTAAATATGCATGGAACGCCTTTTGAGTTTGCATGTCACGCTTTTTCGTTTTATTTGTTTCTTTTATTTTGATTTTCGGCACTTTCAGGTGGAAAGGACGATGAGAAGGACGAGATATGCAGTGATCAGTGACATTTGATAGTTTCTTAGTCGTAGTAGTGCGTACCCGATGTGGATCGTGAACTAAACAGTTATCGACATAGACGATACTTTGTGATATTAACGTGTAAGGCGGAATAGTGCAGTGTTAATGTAAATATTAGTTTAAGTGATGTAAAGATGCGATAATAAAAATTGTTATTTATTTTATTTTTCTTGTTGTATTGCGCGAGTTTTATGTTTTTATTTATACGCTAAAGATAAGATGGGAGCAGCCGGTCGAGTCGCCGGCCACGGTTTAATTTCTATTAGGCTAGATTTATAGGTTCCTAAAATGGAATTTATTTCATATTTTCGTGTTGTGGAGATTTGAAGCGTTTTATATTATGCGCCATCTAGTTTGCAGAAGCTGACAAAATTACCAACCAATATGAACATCAATTCCGTTTCATTCAATGCATCTCCTCAATAATTCTCAATAACAATACTAAAACATATTAATGTCGCCTTCTAATATCATAAGACACATTAAAATCACTCATAGATAGCCATAGTAGGTACTATTATTCACAGTTAAGATGTTCCTAGTTCGAGATATCCATACAAAAATTATTGTCAAAAGTATTAATTATGATGAGATAGTTAAAGTCAGATAGTAAGAAATTTTAAAAAAATTAATAATAACACGGCTTATAGCACCGGCCGACCGGCCAGATGAAATACAAACATAGGTTCTTACGTACAGACAGACAGACAAAATGGATCAAACAAAAATTCTAAAAGTAATTCTTTTGACTTCTATAGCACCTATAAAGACCCCTTTAATATTTCTTTAATATCCTCTTAGTACTGAGGAAATTGTCCAGTTGCAATGTAGTTATAAGTTAAAATAGGTTGGAATAAACTGTTTGAAATTCTATACTCGTACCACAATGACATTGTGAGACCGCGCAATAAGTGTGCTGATAACTGCACTTTGTGTCGACTTCCCATGAATAGTTTAGTTTGACATAGTGCAAAATATGTGTTATTATACCTATTTTAAATTACACAAAATGAAATAGAATATTAATAAAATTATAGTGGTATCACAATAAAATTGTGGGACCGTGACATGTGAGCTGAACAAACTGCATTTTGTATTGAAATCACATGAATACTTTAGTTCCAGACGGTGAAAAATACCTGTCATCATATCTCGAAGTCTTGACACTTCATGCAATTGTAACTATAGTTTCAGAATACATTCCAAGTTGTATTTGGTCTAATATAATCTAATATATAGGTATAAACTTTTTTATTTAATTGAAGTATTAAAATATACATCACTACTGTGTGGTTTTTCTACTCCGAGTTACATCATGAATTCAAATGAATTGATGTGGAATGTAGAGACATGGGAAATATAGTAAAGTAATCAAATAGCACCACAAGTGGGCACGGACCTCCTATTACGTAATAGAAGGATTTAGGCCATAGTTCACCACGCTGACCAATAGCCATAAATATTGCTATTTAAACGTGTGATTAGAGCATTCTGGTCGATGGCCTACCGTTTTAATGGGTTCGATTTCAAACCTCGTACGCAACTCAAATTCTTCAAAGGAATTATCAATTAATTTTTGGCGAAGAAAGACATCGTGCCAAAACCTGCATTCCGGAGTATTCTCCATAAAGTTCTCGAAGAGAAGACCCGTGCCCAGCAGTGGGACAGTGGGACAGTTGATGACGATGAATGACTTTTGAAAATATTTTACGAATTTTAACTTTAACCTTAATTTAATTTTAACCTTAGACGTGTAAATGTTAAAAAAAAGCTATAATATATTAAGCTAGTATAACCGGGTATCGTAATAAGGTTTCTTGATTTAGGTATTTCAAATAATGTATATTTTACAGTTACTGTGTTACTTATATACTAATCGTCACTTCACCGAGAGGGCTGCCTAAATTAAAGTTTTTTTTACTATATTTTTATTTTGAGATTATTATTGAAATAGCTACACAGATTATTATTTCGCTTTTCTGTACTTTTAGTTTTAGCAATCTGCGCTTCAGTGTTTGCACACGGAATTGAAAAAAGTAAGTTTTGTACTTTTAATTTTATTTCATTGCGTTTTATTTAGATTCTAGATGCTTCTTTCTGTTTAATTGTCAAATGTAGACGTAGATCGAATGAATTAATTGAATGTTTGCACCTTTAAAGTTTTCGAAACATTATTTAGATAAAGTTTTTCAAACATTATTTATGTTTGATGTTTTATAGACAATGATTTATACCTACAATTATTCTGGAATCTTGCAACATGTTTATGCTCGCGGCTTTATTATTATTTAGGATGACAGGGATGGGTCTACACTGTAGCCATTGAGAGCATTTATGATCCTCCAGTAACGCAAGCTGATAAATCTGGTTTCCAAGGTCTTAAAGAACCGTGTTATGCACACATTGCACACGCTGTGTGTGCATTCCGGGCTGTGTATGCGCGTTATCATTATGAGTTCGTATTAACGAATATAGTTGCAACATCCAATAGGATTTATTAACAATTGAAATTTCCCGGCCATCCCAATTGCATTTCAATCAAAATAATAGTACAAGCTGCTTCATAAAAATGCTAAGCAAGATAAAAACTATTAATATGCTAGTAACTGAACAGTTACGATGGATTACAAAATATGATCGGAGTTTAATTCACGAAACATTAGTTCAGGACCTGAGCTTTGGCTAGTTGCAGGGCCTATTCGGAAGAAGTCATCAGTGAGCGATGACTCGTCATCTGACGTGGTGGAACTGGACGAGACTTCGATGGCAGACCAGTACGTCGAGCTGAACTTGCGCCGGCTGCGTGATGAGGAGCGACAGCTGAAAGAGAGACAGGCAGCCCTGGAGTCCGGCGGAGCGGCCGACACCACCAACCTGCAAGACGCTTTGAGAATCAACAATGTTCGTATAACTAATTCAAAATCAAACATTTTCACTCCTCATAAAGTATTCGGATAAGTACACTGGATGAACGTTAAATAATACGGTACATCGTCTTTAGGCGCCCTAATGGCTAAGGTATTCCGAGAGACAAAAGCCGGCGAAAATAAATTCTCGGCGCTCCTTTAAAATCAAGTGTATAAATAACAAATTTATTAACTATGCCTACTAAGTATATCCTTTTAGTACTTTCAGTCTTTACCTCAACCCAATAAAATTCTGAGGAGGTATTATAGCGGAGCAAAGTCACCGAGCAACAAGGTGTGTTGCAGCTCCGGCAGCACGAGCTGCAGAAGCAGATGGCGGTGTTCACAGCGCGCGCCGCCCGCCGCCAGCGCACACTCGAAGCTCAGCGCCAGGAGCGCGCCGCCGCCGCCGCCGCCGCCCGCCCCCGCGCCCAGTGCAACGTGCGCGTCAACCAGCTGCACGCCGTAGACGCCATCGAGACGGACGTCTGACCAACAGGTACGTCCAGTCACCTCTTACCAGCTCACAATCAGATTTCATCACACCCTCATTCACTACACACTCTTTTAAAGCTTAGGTTACCAATTTTATATTACTATCGAAGTCGGAAGCAATCACGCTTTCCATCAGGCTAACTACCTATATCTTGCTACCTATACTCGTATCTACAATGAGACAGCAAGAGAAATAGGTAGCTATATTTTGTTGCAACACATAATATTATTGATTGCAAGCGCACTTTACAATACTTTGCATATTACTTAGAGGACTAGTTTATCATACCATACTCGTAGTAAATATGCAAATCACTGGCTTAGCATAACTAGATAAGCTAGCGTCGTTGTAATTCTGTTAAGACCGCTAGTATTCTGCTCGCCTGTAGCGTCTTTTTATAGATTATAAACATTTTCTGCTAATATCACACTTTCAAATGTTAGTGCGAAATAAGATGTAATTGTTTATTTACTAAACCTATCGCAACAAAATGTTACAAAGCCAGATCTTTGAAAACAAAACTTGTAGAAAAAGTTAGCAACATCTACATTGCTCACACTCGTCTCCTGAAACCCAAAATCCACTAACATTTATATACCACTAATTGCCTTTAAAGATGTCCTAACACTACATATTATTGGTATATAATATGTAGTGTTAGGAACAAGTAATAGGCATAGACAAAAGAGTCTAATCACATATGTTGAAACTCCACTACACACATTGATGAAACACACTTTTTTATGAACTAGATTTATAAAAAAGTGAAAACATGTACAATCTATCTAATCTTTGATGATGTGAAGTACCTAATTCGTTGGAGTAATTTTTAATTTTTAAATGTAAATGAATTAAGAAGTCCAAAATTAATAATATGTAAGAATATTAGAGTATATATAGGTGGTATATCAAGCATTCTTGAGAACCGTCGCGTAGCTACGGGTCTGCAATTCTAATTTGGTATTTTCTATACCTAGTGTATTCCTCATTATTACCTGTCACTATAGATAACAAAGCCAACGCGTTGTAAGTGTATTGCTATTCCCATATGCAACTATCTAAAGAATATGTTACGTTTGGTACTGAAAGTGGTCAATTTCACGCGCTTCATAGGTTACTTATATATACTCTAAGCTTCAATCGCTAATAATAACTAGATACACAATCCTAAAAGAAAATGAGGAAGACACAAAATGATGTTTATGTATAAATCTTGTTGAAGTAAAAGTATATTGATTCAATTTCTACCTTAAATGCATTGTTAGTAAGTCTTTACAAGTTACAAGATTACTAGCAATGAACAGGACAGTATGAACAGGTATACAATTATAATTAATGATACCGAAAATGTGAAACTGAATTTCTGCGTCCTAGAAGTATGTTTATAGCAATTTCGATCGCGACTAAATTAGAAGCGCACCCAAAATTGTCTCATTTGATGTCGTTACCGATTGTGTACCTATTTAGTTTATTGGTGATCGAAGAATCTAAGTAGGTATAAGTTTAGAATCTAGTAGACCTTTTTAACATTTTGTTACATTATATTATAATCAAGAAAGAAAATAGAACATTGCTAATATTTTAGATAAATTTGCTTTATTATGCCTAATTATTACTTTCCATACTGTGGCATACTGTGGCATTTTGGAAATTAAAATACTTAGCTTAATTTATAATTGAATTATGTTATTAATGCATCATTTCTATATCATTTCATTTTATTAGTAAACCATTCGGCTGGAGAACTTATAGAAGGTAATTAAGTATCAAAACATTCATTACTCATATTATATTCATCTGTACATATTTCTTTTTAACTTTCACTTCACTTAAATCTTAAACTGTTTTTACTTAGTCAAGTAACTTTTGCAGTTAGCCCTAAAAAACTAATTCAGTGATATACTTTAACAAAATCCAACTAACACACATATATGATTGTAGCTAAGCAAATAAATTTCTTCTCCTACTTTCAATACATACCTACTAAAACCTTCTTATAAGCTCTAAATGGTTATCCTATAAACTATTTTCCATAAATACGTAAAAGAACAATCGATATCGAATAGCGAATCGACTTTAGAGGACAGGTTTCATTGGCTCTCTTAGGCTTAAAGCGTTGCAACCAACCCTGTTATTAACAGTATCTCTGTCGTTAGTTCGTACAATTTCTAGGGTTAATTTATTGAGCTAGGTTCCTTGAATTGCGGCTCCGAAAGAATTAGTGACAATACCGACCCGTTACCCATTTATCTGTTAACGTAACCTAATTCGATTCTACTTTTGCTTTGGTATATCATTCTCTTTCGTTCTCTCGTTGACTATATTATATACCTATCGTGGAAGATTTAGAAGTTTGTATTACAGTAGACCGTGTACCACACCGTCACCCGTTCTTCTTTATTCCGATGCGTGATTCCGAGGTCAGTTCGATTAGATGTTTTAAACTTCTCAATAGGTTTTAATGCAGTTTCCAACAATAGATAGATTGATTCAAGGGGAAAGTTTACATGTATAATTTACTGCTTTTGGGGCGGTATGAAGGTCGCAGGGTCTGCTAGTTATTAATATAATTAACTCTTGTGAACGGCCAAAAGTTGTCAGAAGTGGCAATGTCAGCGATATCGAGAATCATCTCGTATGAGATACTAATGTGGGCGTGTCTAAATATATTGTCGTCGACAAACATCAATGTAGTGAATACGCACAGACACAATCGTGTAAACTATTATAGCTCAACAGTTTAGAAAAGGGTGTCATCATTTCATAATAAACAGGCTGACCTAATATTTTATTTCTGGTACGTTTAATCAAATGTATTAGAATATTCCAGAAAAAATATACGGTATAAAGTAGATTTACTAATAGAATATACCAAAGCTACGTTTAAGAATATTTGGATGATCTTAAATTTTACATGTTTGAGTAGACTATAGAATATGTTTTACTGTGACAAATAGAGTTCAAAGAAAATTAACATTAAATTCAAAATCATTTTCGTTTACAAAAATCCTTTGCCACATCTGCCGCTAGGCAGCACTGGCCCTAAGAAATTGTGATGGGGCACACGCACCCGCAACGGTGCGAGCCGCGATCGGCGTGAATGGATGAGACGGAAGGGATCGATACCCGCATCCCCGCGCCCGTGACGTCACACCCCACGCCACGTGCTAGAACGACAGCCTGACTCCTTTTTCCAACATTAACAATTCAAGCAAGCACAATGCGGGGCATTTACTCGTCTGCGTTCAAGTTCACACTCCTGACACCAAAACCGAAATATCTGGAGAGTAGGTACTTTGAAATGTAACGCACCGCCGTCCGTTTACAAACTTCTATAAATAGCAGACGGTTGTAAATTGTTTTGAAATTGCTGTTTAATTGTCATGGTCTCAATGCGCCTGCATCTGCTTTAGTAGTATCAAGTGCAATTTGTCTTATTAAAAAAATCCCGGTTGAAGGTTTATCATTTACTATGAAGCAGCGATCTTAGTTATTAGGTAGGAATATTAACACAATCATTTTGACTAATCACGAATTTAACTAAAATTCTTTGCTGTCTGTTTTTTGGTCAGGAGCTTTACCTATACTTAAAATTTATTTCTTAATACTAACACATCGTATCTTTCTGCGCCGTCACAATCTCGATATAATTCCTCGGGGTATAAAACAAGGATATTGATGTAAATGGTTGCTATTTTAAATCCCTGGCAAAATTTTACACTTGACTTCTGAAATATCTCTCGATATACCAAGAGCAAAAACAAAAGCTTAACTTTCATTTTAGTAGCTGCTTAAATACAGTATTTTTATCAATGTTTACAATGAAATCAGTCTTATAACGTTTCCAAGGTTGAAAGTAGGTATGTATGTAGTTGATCTATACATTTTCTATACATTGTCATAAGTCTTTTAACTATTTACAACTCAAAAACACTTGCTACCTCTTAACTATTTCACACACTACTCTTCCAAATTTGCTGAAAGCAAATCATTAATGACATATTGATTTTGTACTTCCAGTCGTTGTGGAAGTGCACCAATCGCACGAGACCACAGTGTAAGTCAATTATATTGAAATAAAATATTGCATGTTCCTTAGTGCCATTGTCCATAACGCTGACGAGCGTAATAAATAATTAATAATTATTATTATTACATTGTTAATTGATCGATGGAAGCCAATGGTGATGTCTCAACTTACTGTACCGGCTCTTGTTAATGATTATATTAATTTATCATTCGTGACACTGAAAATGTCCTTTTCAGTTTTAATTGGTACCTTTTAGAAGAGGTCGATTCATGACTTGAACAGTTTTATTGCAAATGTTTTTATAGCATGTTTAGTAAACGTCTAAATTGAGTATACGAGTAACTGCACGTTATAGATTTCTGGAGCAAAATTTGGTTTAGTCGACATTGGACAGATTCTACTGTGGACATAGTCTAGTATGGACACTGGACAGATTCTAGTTAGGGCAGATTCTATAATGGACAAATTCTACATTGGACAGATGACGGGATTCTACTTGATTCTCCAACTTTTTTTTCAAAATATGTCCATACTAGACTATGATGTTCAAAGTGGAATGTGTCCAAAGTCGACTAAACCCAAAATTTCTATTGCAAATCATTTACAAGAGCTGTACCGTTAAATATGTATTGGCGCAGAGATTCCTCTTGGCTAAGTGAAGCTACGGCTTTTGTGATACTCGCCAGCCTTACACAGTCAGCATCGAACATAAAAAAACTGTTTTCGCGAAACTAGCATTCATGTCACGTCATCTCGTAAAATCGAACTAAAACGTAGTCTGAACCAGAACGCACGTGCACTGTCCATATCTTACACCCCATGATGTCAATAGCCTATACAGACTCAGCTCATGTACCTACCATTACTTCCGTACAAATTTTCAGGTTTAATATTCAACGCGTACCTAATAGGAAATCGGACTACTATTCTCAATTGAGATACTTTTAATGAGAGATATTTTTAAAAGCAAAACCTACGACGCCATTCATTAGCAAGTCAAAATGAACGATTTTTTTAATGTTTCGGACGAAAAGTAAATATAATTTAGTGATTAATGTGAATCGAATCAAATTAAGACATTGTTAATTATCTTTTATATGGATTTTTTTCTTAAATTAATAATGATTAGCGTCAGCATCTCTATTAAAATTAATTTTAAAACAAGAGAAACCGTTCGTAATTTTCTAAAATTTGAACAAATAACCCGCAAACATTGTATTGCCTTATTTTCTAATTACTTTGAATAGAGGCGAAATGGTTATAATAATAAAATCAAGGAAAAGTAACTAGTAGGTACTATTATTGAAAACAACAATGATTCGATACTTGGAAAAGAGAAGATTATAAACACAAAATAATTTTAATCTTTCAAAAATATACTCGTGGTAACATTGGGTGCTGAAGAGTGGAGGTGCCCGTGACGTCCAAAGTGATGACGATTTTTGAAGTTTCTTATTCCGATCGACGTTAATTCCCTCTGACTGTGTACTGTTATACTGTTATCCACTGAGTTATTGATTTGTAAGCACTTTTATGTTGTATATGTCTGTATTGTTAAGGTCTGTTGTTTGTGTTACGATTGGCAACTAGCTCGTGACAAATGAGCATCAAAATTGTCTATCTTAGATATATATGTATCTTATTATTTCAGTGTTCGTTTTATGCTAGTCGCTGTACCTGAAGCACGCGGTTCAGAGTTGTATTTGTGGTCTTAGAATTTATGTCTCTGTGGTATATTATGTGATCGTATTATTATATTAGCATGTAACCATTGTTTTTAACAATGTAGCACGAAATTATTATAATATACGTTTTATGTTACACAGTTTTAGCAGTGAAACGCTTGCGTGGTACTGTGAGTCCGCCCGAATTTACATTAGCACCAAAACGAAACAAAATTTCTTCGTCGTTCTCTAGGTCGTCATCAAATTTGTTTTAGGGATTAAATAGCTATAAATGATCGTTTTAGGAAAAATTGGCGGTGCTCTGATGACTTGGCTCGGTATAATCGGCTTATCGGTTTTAAATAATGACAAAATGCAATTCAGTCGGACTCGATTGTGTTATAATCGATTTTGGTAAATTGATGTGAACAAACACGATTGGCATAGTGATGTGAGTGGAAATATGTATATTCCGACACGCACTTACATAATAGGTAATAATATGTTATTTATGGTGCCTCTCCGACGAATCATTCGGTCTCAATAGCCTAGTTAAGTTAACCCATAATAATAACTCGCGTTACGAAAAAAAACCAACTTCAAACTTGTCGCGGACATACGAGTACTTACTTAAAAACTTATATGGTTTTCATGGATGCCGTTGTCAGCTGGACCAAATTAAAATGGAACCAAAAGGGAAGCATCAGCTTTTAAAAGGAATCATCCAAATCCGTTGACCCAGTCGAAAGTTGAACAACATTTACTTTTAGTAATCACGGACGAAAGACTAGATCGTTGTAGGTAGACCGACTTCGATGGGAAGGCACCATATAGAGCGCTACTTGGTAACGTTACTGCCCACAATAAAATTTGTAGGTACTGCGAAATCTTATTATGGGTGAACTAGAACGTAAGTAAGTAGAACTCCAAGCGGTTGTCGCCTTTCAGGTTTAGTTATTGGTGGGTGGTGTCTAGTCCAGCATGGCTTGTGTCCCCTCTGACAACCCCTCCATAGCAGTCTGTCTAATTGTTTCTTATTGCTGTTATGACAAACTGACAATAACTACCTAATCTATTTTTGGAAAGGTATTATAGTTCTACTGGATACCAACTCACGGCCGTAGCTAGCAAATCACTGGAAAATGAAAAATAATCTGGGAAAAATTTAGTATTATTAACCATTACAAAAACGCGTCGTGCATCTGTTACGCGTACATATGTCTTCAAGGCGCATCTCAAAGCTCCTTTAATATTTATGCAACACTTATTTAGTTATTAATTTAAATATTTGTGGCCAAATACATGTCAGTTATTGATCTACGGGCGGGGGCTGGTATCCAACTGTCGACCATATTTTTATTCAAAACTTTAATCGTTTAGAAAAGGAGACCTTCAAACGGTTCTTAGTAATGAATGTGATTATGTTTACGGAGGGGTTGGCACATATTTTTTTTACTTTAAACTGATACGGTTTTTAATGGCGCGTTTCAGATAAGGCGAGCGATGCTGAGCCGTGCAGTGCGCACGCCGTGTGGCGCGGACGGCTCCCGGCGCGCTCGCCGCCTCTGTGTCACGTGTGAATGACTACCGACGACTGACAACACCAGCCTAATGGTTACCATTCATCGATGAACTTATTGAAGTGCTTAGTTTAATCACCGTTATTCTCATAGAAACTTTATCTTACTATATTTACCGTGAATCTATGCAAACTATAAAAATATGTGTAAAACTTAAAAATATAACAAAAACACACTGTCCGACGGTGATAACCTTACGTCAGATCCCCGTCACTGCAACTCCCTCGACACTCGAATTTGTAAATAGAGTTGGACCGCTTCTCAGCAGCTTGGACACTTTCTATATTTCGTACACGTGTACCTAACATTAGGAATAATTTTAGCATACCAGGTGGATTAGTGTTTAATATACTAGGCCTATCGTTCGTATCCTCGATTTTCTTTCGCGATATTTTAATATGTCGAGAGCAGAGGGAGTTGCCCGGAGCAGTCCTACACACGAGCTGTAGGGGGAGCGCTGCGAGCCGCAATGCGTGCTGCAAGATCAGCACGGCATCGCAGCGTCCTACCGTCATACAGTACCGCATCGAGTTCCTCCACTCCGCTAGCGAGTGACATAATGCGGTACTCGAACGCGTCACTTACATTAATGCGTTCATTTTCGGGAGCACGACACGCGTCCCGGT